>WAAF01017210.1:6821-19121 GCA_013400475.1 Tricholaema leucomelas
GGTGATGAACCTTTGCCTTTGAACATCCAGTTTAGAACTGGCAATCTAGGAGCTAAAAGCAATTGTGACTCAGTTCCAATCGCTTCAGAAGCTGCTTTCACTCTTTCACAGGCTGCTAGTATCTCTTTCTCTGTTGGGGTGTTATTTGCCCCTGAACCTCTGTAGCTACGACCCCAGAAACCAAGTGGATGACCTCTTGTCTCATTTGGAGCTCTCTGCCAAAGACTCCAAGTTGGACCATTGTCACTGACAGCTGTATACACAATGTTTTTAATGTCCAGACCAATTCAAACAGGTCCCAAGCCCACTGCATGGACTATTTCTCATTTGATTTGATCAAAGGCTTCTTGTTGTTCAGGTCCCCACTCAAAATTGTTTCTCTTACAAGTCACATCGTGCAGAAGTTTGACAATTTGACTGAATCCAGGAATATGTAGTCTCCAAAATCCCACTGCACCCAAGAAGGAGAGAGTGTCCTTTTATTTGTGAATCTTTCAGATAGGTAAAGGATTTAGAGCAATTTCTAGAGCCATTTACCCAAGTATCCTGCACATAGTGGAGGTGTCTGTATTTCTTCCTGTCAAGCTTCATGTGTACCACACTACTACCTCTTGCTACATCGGAGATTCTGCTTACTCTCTTCTACCTACATTCTGAAGAGGAGGATACCAGGTTGACCTGTAAAGCATGTGATTAAAAACAAAAATCTGCTGTGTAATTTTCTTTATAAAGTGTCTGTCTTGTCTTTGCAAGTTTGGATGGATAAATCTTATTCTTGAAGGAGGCTGAAAGGGATTTACCAACATTCCTTTGGTTTAGTTCTGGTCTTCTGGTCATCAGGTGATCTAATTAACAGTGAAAATAAATAAGCATGTTCTCATGCCTCTCTTGAAGCATAGCCCTAGTGTTGTGTAATGATGTTGAAGGAGGGTGACTGTTTCCTTATGCAAAATTGAGCATTATACTGAGGAGATCCATTAATTATTTTTCTCTCTTGTTTTATCTCAACCATATGTGCTTGAATTCAGTGAAGTGATTTTTATTAAGACATCTGGATAGAAATTTGAAGTGTTGACAGCAAATGTTAATGACCATATTACTTCAAAACAGAGTTACTACTCTAAACAGCAAATCTTCTTATTCTAGTATGTTTCCAGTAAACACATCAGAATGGGAATATAAAAGTATAAATAAAGCATAACTCCAAGTTTCCTCTGCTGTTCTGGTTTGAGGCTAATTGGAACATTTGAATGAGAGAAATTGGATCATTGGTTGTGAAAAGAAAGTAATGATGGAATCTACATCATTCATTAGTTTGCTGAGAGAGATAAAAAGCCAAAAAGTAAACAATTTTCCCACTCTGAAGCTGCTTCTATTTGCTTCCTCTTTACTCCACTCTAATCTCTCCACTAACAAAAAACAACATAAGCTTTGCTGTTTGGGTTTTTTTTTGTTTGCTTGCCTGGGAAAGTAGAAGGAGAAAGAAAGCACAGCTTTGATCTCTTTCTGGGCAATTGTCTTTGTCCAGGAGAAGGTTTGGATTTCCATGTTATTTCTAATTTGTATCTAATTGTAAATACTTGTAAATATTATATATATATATGCTTGTAAATTTTGCTTTGCTGCCTAACTTCCAAGCCGTCTGAGCTAGTCTGGTAAATTTCAGTGGTGTAGGGGAGGGAAGTTCCTAACCCACCACACTCTGCAGAAGTTGTAACTAGCCAGTGATCTTTCTTCCCCCTTGTAATAAAAAAAAAAAAAATAAAAATCCAGGATTTTTCCTATCACCACAGGTAAGATGGTGGCTATTTGAAATTCCCTGGGCTCTTACTGTTGGCCAACACCTTGCACCTTGTGTGCCTGCACATGTAATCATTTGTGTTCTGCTCATGTCCAGTTAACTTTCTCAGTTAACAGTTTCAGACTGATCTGTTCTTTTACAGAGCACAACCATGTCTTTGGGGGGAAAACAGATTTTCTGTATGATCTGTGCCATCATGGACTCGGAGTGTTGCTCTTACTGTTCTGTGAAGTGCTAATGAGCTGAGTCTCATTGGCCAAACCCTAACAGAGGAAGTAAGTGTAAAGAAATAATTTACTTCACCAAGCAGAATTACTGTTTACTGAAAAGCTATAGAGGAGATAAGAATTCCATCTTTTTGTGCTTTTGATATGACTGTGATGAGGTTATAACTCGACAGAAAAGAAGTTCTGGAACTTTAAGATCAGGTGCAACAGCTGAACATGACAAGGAGACTGTCAATGTGATGAGAAGGTGTACTTCTTCTCTGGAGACTTTTTCAAATGTGTTGCCAGTAGTCAGTTGAGCATTGAAAACAGATTTAAGTTAAATGAAATAAACCTTGGCTATTCCTTCATTTCTGGTCTTCTACAGATGTGACTTCTGCATCAGAATACAGATGTACATAGTGAGTCTGGCTGCAGAAAACCTTCAGAGACCTAAGCCTAGGGTATCTGCTTAATGATTCTATTCTCTTTATTGTGATATTTAGTATTCTTTTTTCTATTAAAATTGATTTTAAGTATTGCATAAAATGTCAATTTAATGTCTATGTAGGTGTTTGGAGGTTTTGTTTGTTTGGTTTTGGGTTGGTTTGGTTTTTTAGGACAATGAATGTGATTGTCTAGGCCAAACCTCAACAGAAAAAAAATCTTGAACCAAATTTGCTGGTTTTCATGTTATTTGCTTGAGACAGTAAAGACAGAAATCATGGAAAAGTCTCTAAGTGTACTGTGCTCACTCCTGTAATGCTCTGTAATGAAAATATCTTAGCAGAATAGGAGAAAAAGCTCTGGCTTTGCAGCCTATCTATTGCAAGCTGGAGAATTGGTATGTATAGGCAGGAAACAGCTGGTCAAAGTCTGCTGTCCTCGCTGTCAGTCTGTGTATTAAAAACAATGTGAACTAGGTGGTAAACACGTTTCCTATCCTGTGTGTCATGTCTGTGTGTCATGGTCTCCCCTTACTTTTTCATTGGGGAAAAAAAAAAATGAAAAAAATCTTAGTCTATCATTTCTGATGTTCTCACTTTGGACTTTCTGACCCTAGGTTTGCTTGTTGCTTTACAAATATCACCAAACCAAATGAGCAATCTTTTTCTGTTTATGGAGTCTGAAATCTATCAATGAATCCTCCTTGGATTTTCCTTTAAATACTGAAGTATATTTTGAATGTTTTACTTGGTGCTGGAATTTAAATTTTCAAGATAATTTCAATACATATTTTTTATATATATATATATATATATACTGAAAAACTATTTTGGTTGGAATTGGTTATACAACATTTACAGTATTTGCAAACTGAGATAAGAATGTTCTATCCTTTTAGTTCTAGTACATTAAGATGAGGTATTGCTGTAATTGCTATTTCAAAACCATTGTCTGACCTTTACTTTAAATTGTCTTGTTAGGAGCAGGGCTAAAATGGTGACTACACAGCTATATAGAATTATATGAAACAATGATCAGTCTACCTTGTGATTCTACACTGTAAGCAGAAACAGGATGGTGCAAAGGTTGAACTTCAAGATTAGAACCTTGTACAGAATAAGAAAGCATTAGGAAATGCTTCCTGTCTGGGCTGATTTTAGCAATGTTGGAAATGCCACAGTAGGTGTGACTGGCCTTGCCAGCACACTTACATCAGGTGACCCAAACTTCCTACAAGCAAGTCTGAGAAATGTTACTTGAAAGTAATTTCCAAGTCTTTTCTTTGGTCTATTAAGATTAGCATTTTCCTTTGAAATCAGCACAGAGTTACAGAGTATGAGCTGGAGAGCAGAGGCTGGCCTAAAAATTAAACCTTCAATTACCTCTAAATGTCTGGGGTTTTTTTTTTTTTTTTCTTTCAATAAAGTAGTCTTGAGATTTCTGCAGTGATGTGCTGAGAGAGTCTGACATTATCATGCTAGATGTTCAGTGCCACAAATGCCACGTGTATGTTGTGCAGATTGTGCCATGTGCCACAAATGCAAGATACACAGAGTAGGTCAAGCTTGACCAGAAGGAATTGTATAGTGAGGTAACTGGTGTTTCCAATTATCAGGCTATCATAAGCAGCATGTGGTTACAAATACCGTGGCTCAAAATTTCTCTTGCAGTGTCTGAGATTTGCAAGTACTTGGAAAAAAACAGCTGTAAAATGAATACATCTCTAAAAAAAACCAGGAGAAAGTTTAATAGAAAATTTATTTCTATACTTTGATTTACAAATTAAGAGCTTCTACAATGGTTATATTGCAGGATGAATGACAACTTGAATAAGGAAATCAAAGAGGAAGAGGTGATGAAGTTAGTGAAGAACAAAGGAGAGAAATATGCTGAAGCTCAATAAAAAAACATGAGCAGCTCTGTGAAAACATGCTGAAAAATTAAGTAGGCACTGGCAGTGTACATGGAGGATGATGCAGTTGTGCAATCAAATGACACACAAGACAGAGTTATTGTGAAAAAAATTAGTGACATCTTCTCACCTGAAGCTACAAGTGGCTAATAACAGATCAATTTTCCTCTGTTCCCTGTGTCTAATGCCACACGAGGTTCTCCTCCTAACACTTGCACGTTGTTTCCTCTGCTGAGAGGAAACAACAAGAAATTGCTCTCTTGGATAGTGAATTTCTTAATGGCATTTGCCAGTACAATACTTGACCTTGTGAGTCTTGGCAGAAACAGGAAAAAGACTACCTCTTTTACCTTCTCTTATGGAAGAAAAATCATTAACTAGCTTATTAAATATCTATTCAGTCTTGCTTTTCTCTCAGAATTGCAAATCTGTTTGCATCCACACAGGAAGTGTGTCCTATCAATGGAAATCTCACATATAATTAATTGACATGTTGGAAAGCAAGTAGAATCTTATTTACAAAACTGAAGTTTCTGCTATGAGTTTCAGCAGTTGTACAGTGTTGGAACTGGATAGAGAAGACTTGTGTCATGCAGCAAGCTGACACTCATCCTTCTCACAACACAATGATAAATCTCCCAGCTTTGAAATGTTGTGAGTTACAGTGCAAGTCACTGAATCAGTCTTGGGGGGCAAGGTGGCTCACCCCAGAATGAGCCAGTGTTTCTGCACTAATACTGTTTTGGTATTATTTAATTTGTATGCTTATTCAATTTAGAACACTTATTTATAATTGGAGATAAAATACAGTATTCATCCAGTATAAATACAGTATTCATCCAGTATCCTATTTGTTATTCTGGGATGATAGGTAGCTCATCAGGTATGTGCTGTGCTGATATGCTTTTTTTTTTTCTATGGATGGAATTAAATAGGGTTGTTAAAAGGCTTTGTTATCTCAACTCTTGAAGTGGTAAATATGTTTGTTTAAATGTTTATTACATGCCTACCTCAAACAGGCTAAATATGGGAGGAAGGGAACCACTTAGCTTCAAATTCAAGCTCTGTGCTTTTGAGGTAAAGGCTTTCTGCATTTATCTCCAAGTGCAAATTCTACTCCTCTTTCTCTGGCTTCTCCTTTAGTCACTCTTCCCCTTCTTTCACTGGAATAATTTGTGTCTGGAATAAATATTCTGGAAAAGCAACTGTGTGGGAGTTTTGTGGTCACTTTGAGGCAGACTCCAAAGTAGTCTTTGCACAGGTTTTCCTTGTGCAGTGTGATGTTCCATCCATTTTAGTAATGAAAACTATACTTGCTTCAATTTCACCTGAAATGAAAGTTCCTGGAAGATTGTTTGTAACGACAAAGACAATTTTTTTTACCATGATTGTGCAGTACAATGAATTCCATGTAAAGCCTCTGTAATAATTTGAACAGAGTGGTTTCTTCACATTTTATTTACTTTTAATTCTCACAGGAAAAGAAAGAACAAAAGAGGAATGAAGACCTTGTCTCTCCTGGTAAGCACGGTGTGCTTCTCCTAAACTCTGTGGAGGCAAGAGCCGTTCTGGTAGACGAGTGCCAGGGAGCTGCACTGAGCTATTCAGTTCACAAGATACCGATGTTACTCAGCTTCGAAGGCGCTTCTGAGCTCTCTGGCACAAAGCAGAGTCGGCTTTGAGTGGGTTACTAAGGTTCATGGGACCTTGGAAAGTGATAGAGACTGCACAGCTTCTCTGGAGCGCCACTGCTTGGTCATCTTCACAGCAGAAAAGGTTTTCCTTTGATTATGTCAGAACCTCTCCTGTTTTAATTTGAGACTGCTGCCTCTTGACCTTCAGCTGCATATCTCTGTTAAAGAGTTTTATTCAATTGCTTCAGAATGATCAAAAATGAGCATTATGCAGTCATTTTATGTTGCAGGTGTTGGCTGGCATTGGGTGCTTTCTCTACCCCATGGCTATCTTTTCAGTCTGACCAGATGCAGTCCTTTAATCCTTTCCTATCAGGGCATTTGCTGTAGCCTCCTTATGCTCATGGTGCCCCGATACTTGTCACCTTATGAGTAAGATTCTGCTGTTTGCCTGTGTCAGAGCCCCAGAACTCTTACTGACACTGTTTGACAAAATTGTTTGCCTGTTTTCCAGTGTCCCAACAAGGACTTGCACTGACACAAGTTCAGAATGTTAAAGTAATAGATATGTTTAAAGCAACAGATGCAACAGGTTTGGGATTGATGGTGATAAATGCATTAACTGCAAGTGATCAAGATTGAGTTAATAAATCTTGGGTAGCATCTGGCAAAGTCAATGATGCAAGGCTTTGCAGTAGTGCTAGTATATAATAGTAATACTAATACTGGCAAAAGTTAAGCTGTAGATTGAATATGCAGTTCTCACCAAAAAAGGTGTCCCTGTCTTGCATGGAGGAAAGGTAGCACAGCTGGTCAGCGGTCCTCCTCTCTGCTAAATCCGCAGCCTTTCCCCCAGAAATACGTGCCTCTTGTGTGTTTTTTGTGCCCTAATGTTGGCTGTCTCTGCCTTCTAGGTAACACTTAGGAGGATTTGAGTGGAGAGTTGAGTAATGTAATCATGTTAGCATGTACTCTACTTTGCTTATTATCATACTGAGGAGTGTCACTGTAAATATTGATTTTGCAGTTGATTAGGCAAAGGTCTTTGAAGACTATAGGGCCCAGGCAAAATCTGTTTTGAATCACAGAATTAACCAGGTTGGAAAAGACCTTTGAGATCAAGTCCCACCTATCATCTGACCCTTCTAATTAACTAAACCATGGCACTAAGTGCCTCATCCAGCCTCCTTTTGAACACCTCCAGGAATGGTGATTCCATTACCTCCCTGGGAAGCCTCTTCCAATGGCCAATCACTTCTTTTTGTGAAGAACTTCTTCCTAACATCCAGCCTAAACCTGCCCTGGCACAGTTTGAGACTGTGTCTTGTTCTGTCACTGGTTTACTGGGAGAAGAGGCCAACACCCACCTGGCTATAACCTCCTTTCAGGTAGTTGTAGAGTGCAATAAGCAGCCTCCTGCAGCCTGAACAACCCCAGCTCCCTCAGCTGCTCCTCGCAGGTCTGTGCGCTAGCCCCTTACCAGCCTTGTTACCCTTCTCTGGACATGTTCAAGCACCTCAACATCTTTCTTAGATTGAGGGGCCCAGAACTGGACACAGCACTCAAGGTGTGGCCTAACTAAGTCTGAGTACAGGGGCAGAATGTCCTCCCTAGTCCTGCTGGTCACACTATTGCTGATACAGGCCAGGATGCCACTGGCCTTTTTGGCCACTTGGGTACACTGCAGGCTCATGTTCAGTCAGCTGTCTTGAAGCTGCTTGTTTTTGTTTTACTCTAGCTTCAAAGGTTTGAGGCAAAACAGGGGTCTTATCTTCACAAGGCTCCCACTTTCTGCCATTTGACTAGCCGGATTTGTGGATCTTCATTTCTATGTCCCAGAGATAAACTTCCCTTGGTTGTAAGTACCTCTGTCTTTCTCTGAAAGTGCACTAACTGCTCTCCTGTCACACAGCGAGCCAGGTAGTCATCCCGCAATACTGCAGTAACAGTGACTGCTAGGGATGGGCTTCTCTAAGTTATCCTGTTGGGGGAAAATCCTTAACCTCTCCTGTGCTTCTGTAAGAACAGAGATGTTGCAATCCAGGTCTGCAACAAATGCTGGTGTTATCTCAATTTGTAAATTACCTTGTTTGCAGAATAAAGCCTGCTTGAGTTTGGAAGTCCCTGTAGTGGGAGTGTTCACTGCCTTGTGGCTCTGGTCTGAGGGGTGCTTGTGTGGGCAGGAGTACGCAATCTCTAAGGAGTGTGGCCTAGAGTCTTGAATGGAAAAGAATGGAATGCAATTTGGATTGAAGCCAAATTCATGCTGTCAGAGCTTTGTTGTGTTGGCAGGGTTCAAAGAAGAAAACAGCTCTGGAAAAAAAGGCAGCTAAAGACAAGTCCAGTGTTTCATCCCTAGCGCTTCTGAGCTCCTTGAGGCTCTCCCTGAAGAAGGTGAGTCACATGGCAGCCTTTGCATTTGAGAGAACTAAAACCTATCAAGTCGGCCTGTTAGATACAGCTGTTGCTGCTGGGATTTTCACCTGAGGGAGGTGTTGGTGCTTCAAAAGAGGCGGGTGCTCTGGTGAGCAGGAATGGTGGTGGGTAACGCAGACAGCACTCCTGTGCGCTGGGAAGCAAGTGCACCACGTCAGAAACGAAACTTGGGAGTATACTCTTGGTAATGGAACAGTAATGCCTCAATTCCTGGGGATGGATTTGGAGACTTTTTGGTGTCAGATTATCAAGTTATATTAATGTAGTAAGGCACACTGGAATTTGTGATTGATTTGCACTACGTTTTGTTATTTTTGTTCTTTCCTACTGACAAATAATGTCGTTTGCTAGTAGTTTGTGATATTTTAAACTACGGTTTCTTTTCCCTTCTATGTCCTGCCGATTGTTTTCACAGTTGTTCTTCAAGCCTGCATGCTGTTCCCGGTTTCCTTGCTGGGGGGTGAGGCTCTGCGGGCAAGATGTGAGAAGGTAAGCGGTCGTGTCCCTCTGGCCTTCAACTGGAACCTGAGAAAACCGCGTCCCGAGAACTCCTGAATTTGCCCCATGTGACGAAACACTGCGGCGCTTAACACCTTCTGTCCGTAATTCCCCCCTTCACGCCTGCTCGCAGAACCGGGGCGGGCGCGGAGGCAGGCGGGGCTGATCTGGCCGCCATCCCGGCAGCGACTCTGTCGCGGCCCGGCGGGCGGGCGGGCGCTGCCCGACAGGCGGCGCTGTAGCATCCTGCGCCGCTCTCGGCGTCTCTCGGAGCTGCGCTACGAGGAGCCCCCGTGTGTCCGCCATATTGGCGCCCGCGCCGCAGCCGCTGCGCGTTGTTCCTCCATCTCCTGCCGGCGCGGCCGAGCGGTGCCGAGCGGGGGAGGGGACGTCGACGCCGCCAGGCGGGAAGCGGGGCGAGGAGGCCGCGCGCTGTCGGGAGGAGACGGAAACGAGCTGCTCGCGTCCCCCCGCGCCCGCCCCCTGCGCCACCCGCCATGGCGAGGAGGCCTGGCGGCCCCTGAGCGAGGCGCATACGCACACGCAGACCGAGACTAGCCCCCTCCCGGCCGCGGCCCTGTGTGGCCGCCATCAGCGGAAAGAAGCCGCCCGGCTCCCGCTTCTGCCGCGACATGGAGGCCGTGAAAGCCTTTAACAGCGAGGTGTGTACCGCCCCCCCTTCTCATCCAGCTCCTTCGTGTTGGGGTCGGGGAGCGGGCGGGGCCCCGGGCCCCGGCTCCTTCCCTGCCCCCTCCCGCTGCGTGCGCCTCGCCGCGGGGAGGGAACATGAACTGGGGGTGCTGAGCGAGACAGCGAGGGCAGGGAGTGGGGAAGCGCTCCCGAAGGCAGCCCAGGGGCTTTACCACCCCCGCCCCCCCCCCCGGCGGGAGCAGGCTGTTATCACCGTCCCTATGAAACAGGATGAGGGGGAAAGGGTAATGGAGACACCCTTCCAATTCCTTTTTCCACCGTGAGGCTAGGGGAGACTGGACTGAGAAGAATAGATCTGGCGGTAGGCTGAGGAGGGAGCGGGAGGAGGCCGAGGTGGAGGAGGCCTCTTCCCTGCTCCTGGCGCACGGTGGGGCGAGTGATGACCGGTAACTTCACATGCTGACCGGAGGAGGTTGCGCGGAGCGGCCCGGGGGGGTTTCCTGGATCACCAGGCGCGGGGGCTCTGGGCTTTCCCGCATCCCTCATCTCTGGTGCTGCTCTTACTCCTCGCCAGTGCGCACTTTTAACACCTCGTGGAGCTGTGTTTTTAAAACTGGGGATGGCAATACAAAGGCCTGAGGGCTCATTTCTGTGTTTGCGAATACTATATTCGCAGTGGTCAGGATGGAAGCAGATACTCCCAGTGTGCTGCACAGAGCTCAGGTCCTTCACTGAAGAACTGCGTTTAAACTGGGCTACGGCACCCGGAAACACGCATGCTGGCTCAGATATTAATACAGCACCTGCCTTGCCTTCTGTACCGGTAGTGAATGTTTATTTTATTGTAAGGTAGTTTTTGTGGTACCTTTGCTTTGTGCCTCTTCATTGCGATACTTTGTGTCGTTTGTATTTTGAAGTTAATACAAGAAGAATGGAAATACACGTGTTTTCTCTATGAGAAGTTACACATCTTAGAAAAAGATGTTGACTTACATTAACTGTAGAAGGTGTTAGCTCTAGTTGCAATGTACGTTTTTAGACTGCTCACATATCGGAGCTCTTGCTACCCCCAAATCATACATACATACAGATGTATTATTTTAATGGTATTAAGTAACTGCAGCACTCGTTTGGATTATTTAAACGTTTGTTTGATTTGTAATGGAACAGTGTGCAAAACACGTTGCTTCTACAAGTTGCAATAAACCAGATTTTTCAAAAATGGGCAGGCACTTTCTAATAACTCAGGAGTGGTGGAACAGCCATAACTCATGTGCAGTTGCACATGTGTTGTTGCACTTGCAGTTTGAATTCTTCAGTGGGAATCATATTGTGGTCACTACTGGAAAAATAAGTGTTTGGGGTTTTTTTCTTATTTATTGATTGATTTTCTTATGTACTATATTTTTAAGTGAGAAATGGAAGAGTCTAGTCATGAAACCAGAACATAAGTACATTAGAAACTTTTTCTTGTATATGCCTACTAGTGTGAGCAAAAGAATTCACTTTTCATGTTGAAAGACAGCTTCTGACTGATTTGCTGAGCACTCAAGTGTTAAGTACCATAAAATTAATTTTGGAGATAAAAAGTGAAAACTACTGAAGAGGAGAACTTTAGAATGTGCCTGAAGCCTTCAAAAGGCTTGAAAAACAATAAACCTCGGGTCCTTGGAAAAGACTGGGAAGAGTGGGCAATGACATTTTAATAAATTTACCTTCTGTGGTATAAATAGAGATCATCTATGAATAGACTTGAGTTTGTGCCTTCTCTTAAAATTTTGTTTCAGCGTTTTTGAACTGTAAAATGATTAATAAATATTTAGAATAGTTGGAAGTGAGTCTAGATTAAGTAAATGCTTTTGATTAACTTACACATAGTTGTACTTCACTTCTAAAAATGGTTTTGGTTTTGTTATGTTTTGAAGTTGTACTCAAGAAATGACATCAGAGTTCTGTTATAGAGTTGTTTTTTTTAACTTAAATGTAAATTAAATTTTGCAGAAGATGAGTTAGACTAAATTCTACAAAAACTTTCTATACTTCTTCTTACACAGTTTACCTTAGATGAATCAATTTGAAATAGTTCATGTTATTTACTGGTGAAATTGAGTTTAGAAAGAAAATACTGGATAAATTTAAACAATGTAGGTTGGGTACTTCTAGGGTTGGTTTGAGTTTCTTAGTTTTTTGTTGTTGTTGTTGTTGTTGAGGGAAGGAGTTGCGTTTGGATTCTGCAGGGAAGCTGAAGTAGAGGTAGCAAGCTGTCCATCTAGGTAACAGGGGTTACTTCAAATGTGTATGTGAGCCGAGCAAAATATTGTAACTATCCTATATGATAGTCAGAGTTGAAATTATTAACATAAGCTTGTCATTAACATGATTAGAAAGAAATATGTAAATGTCTATTGGAAATAATATCAGCTGTTATGGAAAGCTGTTCAATATCTAGCAACAATATGTAGCATTGTCAGTGCTGTACCTAGTCATAGAATCATAGAGTGGTTTAGGTGGGAAGGGACCTCAAGGATCATCCATCTCCAACCCCCTGCCATAGGCAGGGACACCTCCCGCTAGAGCAGGTTGCTCAAGGCCTCATCCAGCCTGGCCTTAAACGCCTGCAGGGAGGAAGCATCCACAACCTCCCTGGGCAACCTGTGTCTCACCACCCTCACTGTAAAGAACTTCCTCCTAACATCCAGTCTAAATCTCCCCTCC
>WAAF01017210.1:19358-37312 GCA_013400475.1 Tricholaema leucomelas
ATCTGTGCCTGGGATTGCACCGACCCAGGTGCAGGACCTTACACTTGGCCTTGTTAAATGTCATGAGGTTGGCCTGGGCCCACCTCTCCAGCCTGTCCAGGTCCCTCTGGATGGCATCCCTGCCCTCCAGCAAGTCAGCTGTGCCACACAGCTTGGTGTCATCTGCAAACTTGCTGAGGGTGCACTCAATTCCTCTGTCCATATCACTGACAAAGATGTTACAGAGCACTGGTCCCAGCACTGACCCCTGAGGAACACCACTTGGCACTGGTCGCCAGGTGGACATTGTGCCATTGATCACCACCCTCTGCATGCGACCATCCAGCCAATTCCTTATCCAGTGGGTGCTCCACCCATCCAGTCTGTGTTTTTCCAGTTTGGTGACCAGGATGTCATGTGGGACAGAGTCAAATGCCTTACTCAGGTCCAGGTAGACGACATCAGTTGCCCTTCCCCTGTCCATTGTAGCTGTGACTACATCATAAAAAGCCACCACATTTGTCAGGCATGATTTGCCCTTAGTGAAGCCATGTATTTGGCCTTAACTTTCAGTCTTGGGAAAGATAAATTTTAAAATGAAAACCAACCACACTCTGAAATAAAACATGATCTTTGTTTTCATGTAATGATTGGTGTTTTGGTATTTGATGAAAAGTGCTTGGCAACTGAAAAATAGAATATTAGACAACTGACTTAGTATATACTGCTGAAATAATTGGCAGTGTGTTATGCTACAGTTTATCAGTTGCTACAGTTGACATCATGAAGGCTAACCATTAAAGAATCATGTTCTTCCAAATCAGTTTTTTTTCTGAAAGCACATGAAAGTCATGAACAGGTGTGGAAAGAAGAAAAATAATGCGATGTTTCAAATTCTTTAAATGGTGTAAAAGGAATTGAAATGGACTGGAGACGAGCATGTCTGCTGTCACAGTTCCCCCACTTCGATAGTACTTGCAGAGGTACCTAATTAAAAACTGTTACATAGCCAGTTCAGTGCTAAAGTCTTGCTGTCTGCTTCAAATCCTACCATTCTCATGTTCATTCCAGGTATATGGTTTGGGTACTATTCTCCTTGATTTTCTTGCGATACTTGTCCTTTTTGTAGTGACAAGCTTTGTATTTTCATCTTCTTTTTCACTTTATCATAGATACAGGTGATTGGAAGAGACCTCAAAGGTCATTCAGTCCAACCCTTAAATCAGCACTGAAGGGTTAACATGAAGCCATGTCCCTAAGTGCCAGGTCCACACACTGCTTAGAAACCTCCAGGGATGGTGACTCCACCACTGTCCTGGAAAGACCATTCCAATGCTTGATGATCTTTTCTGTGAGGAAATATTTCCTAATATCCAGCCTAAATCCTCTCTGGTGCAGTTTGAAACCATTTTGTGTAGCCATGTTGCTTGCCACCAAGAAGAGACTGACTCTTTCCTTGCTCTGGCCTCGCTTCAAGTAGTTGTAGAGAGCAGTAAGATCTCCAGACTGAACAATCCTAGCTCCCTCAGATGCTCCTTGTAGGTTATGTATTCTAGGCCCTTCACAAGCCTTGTTGCCCTTCTCTGGACATGCTTCAGCATCTCTATGTCCTTCTTGTAGTGAGTGGCCCAGAACTGAACATAATACTCAAGGTATGGCCTTTACCAGTGCTGAGTAGAGGGGAATGATTACCTCACTGTTCCTGTTGGCCACTGTTTCTAATACGAACCAGGATGCTATTGATTTTCTTGGCCACCTGGGCACACAGCTGGCTCATATTCAGTCAGCTGTCAGCCAGTACTTCCAGGTCCCTCTCCAAGTCACAGCTTTCCAACCACACATCTCCAACTGTAGCTTACCATGGTGGGGGGGTGGTTAACCCAGGTGGAGAATCTGACCCTTGGCCTTGTTGAACTTTGTAGAATTAGCCTTGGCCATTGATCTAAGCTGTCCAGATCCTGTTGTAAAGCTTCCCTACGCTCTAGCAGATTGACACAGCTGCCCAGCTTGGTGTCATCTGCAAATTTACTCAATCCACTCATCCAGATCAGTGGTAAAGATATTAAAGAGGGCAGAATGATGCGAAGAGGTTGTGCAGACAAGTGTGAAAGTATGGGTGCTTCAGTTCTGAAACTTATTTATTTTTTAATATTAATTTGTAAAACAAATACAGTTTTACAGACACATAAATGTGTAGGATTGGAGAATTTGAAAATAAATGAAGATCAAAAATGAAAGTACAACACAAACTCTTTGCAGTAATACTTTGTTTAGCTGTGTTAGTTGCATCTTTAACTTGAATTACAAATCTTGCAAGAAATTTTATTTAAAGGCAAATTCAGCTTAGATGTTTATTTCTTTAAAAAATACAGTAGCCATTCACTGATCCACTTCAACTAAGCATAGCATTTCTATTTATTTCACGTTTCTCGGTATCTTCAGTCACATACAGGCATGCATCTCTGTGAATGAACCTTAAGTTTCACTGTCCATAATACGGCCCTTACTGTTGATTGGTTGGTTGGGTTTTTTTGTTTTGTTTGGGCTTTTTTGATTTTTTTGTTTTGTTTTGATTTTGCATCCTCTTTATTTAAAAACAGACTAAGAATATCTCTTGCATAAGCTATGCACCTGTTGGTGTAATGGTTTGAGTGTCCCCCACCCCCCCAGACTTTAGAAATCACCCAGACTAGACTCAGTCGGCTCTGGAAATTTGAATGAAGCTTATATTTACAGCTGGCACAATTTACAAGCAGATATTTACAGTATATACAGATATATACAGAAATATACAAGGTAAAAGGGTATTACAGACACAGCTCCCCTCCCAGAAACCTGAGTCCCCAGGAGGGGCTCTCAACCACCCCTCACCTTCCCGCTACCCCTTTCAACCTTACCCCAGTCCCAAGGAAGAATGGAGGTTTGGCCAGAGGGATTAAGCAAAGGTGAATCAGCCACAAAAGCAAAAGGAGGGTGAGGTTAGAAAGCAAGATGGAGTCCAGCCAGCAGCCACGAGCTCCCCAGCAGGCAGAAGCTCCCAGCGAAGAGAAGAAGCAAGTGACCAAATCCTTGTTTTGCTTTTCTTTTGTACACATCTCAGCAAGACTGTGAGCGAGGTAGACCTCACCATTGTTTTCATTTCTCAGCCTATCATCTAGTTCTTCTCACCAAAACATCCCAGCTAAGCTCAAACTAGTACAGTTGGTGAAATTACTGAAAATACTTGTACGTTTTGTTGAGACTGACCCCTGCAGTTACCTACAGCAAACTTAGAAGGTTAGTAAGGGTAAAACCAACTCAGGGTAATTGATAGCTTAAACAAATCCCAAAATATATCTAGTTGTAGAATGCGCATTGTTGAATCCAGTGAACAGTAGTTGTCAATGTCCAGTGCTACAGATTTGAAAAATACAGTTTGACATTTGTCAGGCAACAGACTATGATACTGGAGAGGCAGTCATGCTTAAAACCAACTAACCAACCAAAAAACCCAAAAGCCTCCAAACAAACAGAAAGTATTAAGAGTATAAGGCAAAGCTTCTCCTTTGAAGCTCAGAAACTAGAAAATCATACATCATCTGATTCAGAAATGCCATACATTTTGGTTTGAGTATGCTTTCTAGGAAAGGTTTAATTACTCTAATTACTCTTCCCTCTACAGTTGTTGCTGATTTTTTCATGTATAAAGGAATTCAATGGAAAACTAAGGGTCATCAGGGAGATGTGGAATATGCTTTGTCTTGGTGTTTTAAGATGAGAATGCACATGAAGTGTCTAAGATTCAGGGAGTTTGCTTAGAGTCAGGTGGGCTTCTGTGCCTTTACTCTTGCTAATCTAAATGTTTTCTGGGATGTGAGTCACATTTAAAACTTCCACAGCATAGCTAGTCTGGCATTCAGCTGTTGCTGACAGTAAAAATGGTGGTCCTCACATAGCGCATCATAAAACAACATCACTGAACTTTCACTGTGTAGAGTGGTGAGAGCTATGTAGAATGTTAAGCAGTATATAAAGTGATTATTGCTACTTTTGGGTTAACTGGTTCTTCTGAAATTTGTCAGTGGTAGGGATGTAAGTGTCACTAACTGCTTTCAGTGCTGTTCTCTGTATACTCTATTTGCACTTCTTGTCTGTTGGTCACCTTTATCATGTTTTTTTTAGAATGTATGTTTTAAGTGGTAGTGGGGAGCAGTTGGAAATAACCCACATTTTAATTACTGAGCACTGGAGTGTTAAGTACATGCAAGTAAAGTATTGTAAATCAAATATTCTGTTTTAGACTACTTTAAATGGCATATACCAAGTTGTTGAGGCAACTTTTTCACAAAATAATGCCTTCTGATGCTTGAAATACCCAAAAACAACCAACAAAGTGGTGTTCTTAGTTAAGGTGCTAATTAGAGATGGATGCTGAGTAGCTGGGGAGAATGGAGGGAGAAAAAGGTCTTCTTTGGATTGGAGAGCCAGGGGTTTGATTAATGCAAGTAGTGATAGTAGCAGTTAAGTACAGGGAATGGTGAAGAGGCATGTAAGCTACTCCCTGGCAAGGTATATATGTTTTGTTTTTTAAGTTCTGATGTATGTTTCATGTTGGCTGAAGCACTTGACTGCAGAGCATGTTTCCTGGTTGCTGAGAAAATAAGAAAATGCATGTCTGTTTCCTCTTCTAATATTTTATCAGTCATAAAATAGTGCAGTCTTTTTTCATATCCTCTCATGTTTTGAAGTGTTCTGCAACTATGATATGTTCAACGCTTTTTTAGGTTACCCCATACTGTATTGTGGTACTATAGCCATGATTTGTTTTGTAATAGCAAATTAGGATAAAAACATTTTGATTACCTCTTAATTTTTTGGAATAAAAGGTTATCTCAGTATTTTCATGTGCATGTGCACACACGTGAATCTGAAAAATTTTCATTGGTTTTCATTCTTAACCTCTGGGATAGATACGAAAAAAGATCTTCAGTTTTATTTTGCTTTATAATCCCATAGTTCTTCCCAGAGAAGAAACACTGAATCTTTATAAACTGCATAAATTCCCTTAAGATGCAGCAAAATGTATGAGAAATTGTTAATTTCCCTGTGGCTGTCAGGAGCATTGAGTGGTATCAGTGAAATGTAAATACTTTGTTGCATCTCAGCAAGAGCTGAACTTGGCTGGCTCAATTGTTTGTATTTTGTTAAAAGGGCATAGGAAAATAAAGCCCTTTTCAAGATACAGGAAATATTAAATTAATGTTCACTAAATTAAATGCCTCCATGTGTGCTGAATAAATATTTATAGTTTTAATACCATGTTTTCAAAGACTAATCTGACCTTAGACTTTCACCAGCTACAGAATCTTGTCTTCTGGCTATGTAGAGACATAATGCAAGACTCTGTTAAAAGCACAAAATATTAGGTTTTTTTGGGTGCATATCTTACTCAAAGACCTTATTTTTTCATTAAGTAGCATAGGACAAATGATTATTTTTCTGTCTTCAGTACATATACTTTAAATTGTTTCTTAAATTGTGGTCTAGATTGGATCCCTTCTACAAACCTGGGACGATAATGTGGATCTCTGGATTCTGCTAACTCTCGTGAGCTGTAACAAGATAGTTATATGTGAATATTGATCCTGCTTGCTACTCATTTAGAGAGCACTGGACCATTTTGTAGTTTAAAACAATTGCAATTCTGAACTCTTATGACTTCAGATCCTTTTATTTTCACATGCTCACTAAGACCATACCTAGGGCTACAATCTTTGGCAAAGTACTTGAAATTATCTTAACAGGTCTTGAGTTTGCCATCAGCAGTCTTTGTTCCTGCAGTGGTTATAAAAGCTGACTCTAATAATCCAAATGGCTGCCTTATAGGAAAAAAAGACACTCAGAAGGAAAGTATTTGATAGAGCAGGTCTTAAAATATGTTCTAGATACTTGATTACTATAGTGAGGATTTCTCTTCACTGAAGAAGAGGCCCACCTTTTTTTCTTCAGTAAACTTGATCCATCATTCTACCTTTGGGCAGCCACCAAAGCATTTATCCTAAGCAGCTAATTTAATTTTGATTAGAGCCTGTGTTTCTGGCTGCAGCAACTGCTGGTACAACTGTTATGAGGCTTGGGACAATGATGCCTAATTGTATGTTCATATGTACATTGATAGTTCAGTGAGGTGTATCAGAGATTTTCACAGATTAGATATGCATTTCTGTCCTTTCATTTTGTCATTTATTTGGAGCTACTTCTCTGCAGTGTTCCTCTAGGAGTATTGGCAGCAGTGGTGGTCAAACTAGATAATTTTAACAACCTTACTCAGCAGCAGCTATGATGCTGTAGGATACAAGTTATTTAAGAGATGTAGAGCATCTTTAGTTACTGCTGTATTAGTTCTTGTCTTCACCTGTCCTTGTCAGTTGTATTGACCAAAAGAATACATTTTTTAAAAAAGTAGAATTTAAAAAAGGAATTGTTAAAATTTGGGGGAAATAGGAGGAAATGAGTTCATTGCCCCCATGGCCCTGTGCCAGATTTAGCTCCACCATAAGTCTATATTTCTTGTGATAGCCTGTTCTTGGGCTTTTGGCAAATAAGCTAGCTACCATTTGTACAGAAATGGCAACTATGGATACAAAACGTTCATTTTCTTTCCACTTGTTTTTTTCAAGGCCTACAGAGATGATGTGGTTTTAGTGGGTACACTTCTTGGTTGAATGAGATTTTTGTTTGTTTATTTTAAAGTTCCATATGAATAGAAGTGGCTGTCTTTCCTCCTGGTTTTGTGATTATACAAGCAGGTAGCTGATAAGCATTTTTCTGATGCCTTGACATTAAGAAATATAATGCACGTGCAGTATAATGAAATACATATGTGGGCGGTAAGGCTTTGTTGTGTTTTCTGTTGATGGCTTTTGAGGATTGTCAGTGAGTGTGCTGGTTCCCATTTACAATGGGGGTGCAAAAGATCAGTGAAAGCAGCGAGGCTGAGATTCAGGAGGCAGTAGTAGCAGGAAATGATGTTTTGGGTGGATGGTGGCTGAGCAGTAAAACAGTGTAGGGTAGCAACAAACTGAGGGATTGAAGATACCTGGTTAGTTGTGGCGTTTTGTCTCTAACATTAGCTTCAAAATACTGCAGTAGATGTTGTTTTATGAGTACTGCTGGGAGCTGCACACGGTGTTTTATGCAAGGCAATGAACAGCTGTCTTACATGTTTGAATTGAAATTTAAAACTGAAACAGACATGCATGTGAGGGTAAGTTATTTCAGAAAATCCATCTTCTTGTGTTGTGTGGCCTAGGGTTCACTGCTTCCAAATATTCATTTGGAGTTAAGTGCAAAGGATTTCCTTGAGGGTTTTTTTGTTTTTCTCATTTTAGTTGCTTTCCATCCCTATTATTCTATGGCCCATTTTTTTCTTTAAAGAATTGCAAAATACTGTAAATTTTTGCTCGCTATGAAATTGTTGATTTGAAAGTATTTGCCTCATGGCATAACTTTATGGAGCTCTCTTGACAAATAATTTAGGAATAGTGCTATAGATAAAACTATAATTGTAATATTGTACTTTTAAAAAGAGAAATAATGATACTTAAAAAGGTATTAGGATTTTCCAGAGGTTAAGTCCAAAGAGCTTACAATGTGTTAACCAGATTGCTGGAAGCCTATGGAAAGATCTGATCATACTGAAGTTTTCCAGAATACCACATCTCCTATACCTATTAACAAATCAGAGCTGGTTCACATGAAAAGGAATAGGGTATTCCCAGAATCTCCTCAAAATTAGCACTTCAGACAACATTTTCATCTTCATGGCTTGGTTATCAGAAATGCAGTAGTAGCCACTGCTTTTCAGTTTTCAGAAGAGTGAAATGGAATACTTGAACAGGAAAGAAGAAACATTTGCATAATTATTATATTAGTTAGAGAAATCCAACCCACTATAAACCATGATGAAAAACAAAAAAAACAAATCTTGAAGCTTCATTGTGAATGCAGTAGATTTAAAGCCACATCTAAGTAGAAAATAGTTTGAAATCATTATGATGGCACAACATTTGTTATGAATCCTGGAACTGGTTGGCAGAGAAAAAGTGAGTCATTGATTTTCATGGTGTTGATTTTCTCTGTATTCATGTCTCAAAGTTGTAGAGATGTGATTGTATTTAGACTTCTCTGAGGAGTTTAATTTCCTACTGCACCATGCTTTATGAAACCAGTGCATTGCAGAAAGAAAATAGGGTACTTCTCCATTTCACAAGCTTGCCACTGGAAATTTGTAGAAACTGACTTTGTACCTGAAGCTGATCGATTTCCATGTTGGTCTGGATCGTTCTAAGCTTTTTTTCCTTTGCAGTAAACATCCTAAGTTACTATGAAGAGAAAATGGGCATTTGTATTTTATGGCATGTAAAGTTCTAGGGTCAGATTAAGTATGTTGTAGAGAATATTCTCAACTGAACATCTGTTTCTTAGTTGCCCACACTTCAGAAGACTTACAGAATTGAATTGGTTTCTTTAAATGGTAGTTTTACACTCATAGGCTATTTGTACAAAGAAGTCTGTACCAACAGTACTTAGAAAGTTGTTAGGGTTTTTTTGAAAGTAGTCATGAAGAGGAACTTGTAAATAGGCTGTAATATGCCTTTTGGCATATTACATATTGAAAACTAAAATGGAATTTTGTTGTCCCATCTGAAATTAAGGTTTGGCAAATGTGAAAGTCAAAATTAATACTGCTTTGTCAAAATGAAGTAGTTAGGAGGACTGAGCAAAAGCAGTGGTGGTAACACCTGATTTCTCCATGACCTGAAAAGTGATGGGCTAGAGAGACTGTTGTATTGTGTTTGCATCTTATTTCACTGAATTGCTTATACACTCAGGACAAATATTCAGATGTCCTCCTTAAACATAAACGTATGTGTAGTGTCATTCAATACAGCTGTTGTGTGGGGGGAAAGCTTTTTGTGTGAGTGTTCATGATTGCTTTTAAATTCTTAATAAATCATTTAAGTGCAGCAGTGAGAGGAAGACACTGGAATTTGAAGCATATTGACTTTTGTTTATTAATTCACATTGTAGACTTCAAGTGTTTGCAAACAGTTGTATTAAGATAGTTGCTGTTGAGTTTCATCGCTCTTGTTCTTTTGGCTTTTGTTTTCATTTGGTTCGGGTGTTTTTATGTTGGATTTTGGCAACTTAAATTGTCTTGGTTGATTACTGAAATGAATGAACTATTTTGTGTTTTCCCTCAAAATTAAAATACTTCATGCAGAATGGAGCATCTACCATTCTGGTCATCCTACATGTACATCTTTGGTATATATTTTAACAGTTCTATCAAGCATAGAAAGCAACGAGGTGCTGATTGAGTTTAAGTAGCAGTTCTCACTAGTATGTCTAAAGGAATTAAGGAAAAAAGAAGGGTGTATCACCCTTGGAAAAAAGGGGAAGTATACCAGGAAGAGGATCTTGCTAGGTCTTGTAGGAAAAAGAGAGGCAAAAGCCCATTTAAAACTTAGGCTGACACTGTTGTTAAGGAGAATAAAAAATGTTTCTATAAATATATTAATGGCAAAAGAAGGGGTAAGGACAACCTTCACTTCTTATTAGATTTAGAGGGGAATATAGTAACAAAAGATGAGGAAAAGGCAGAGGTACTTGACACTTTTTTTGCCTCAATTTTCAGTAGTGGGGTAGGTTGTCTCCAGGACAGCTGGCTCCTGAAATGGCAGATGGAGTCAGGGACCAGTATAGTCCCTTTGTTATCCAGGAAGAAGCAGTAAGGGAGCTACTGAGCCACTTGTGTTGTCATAAGTCCATGGGACCAGATGGGATCCATCCTAGAGTGCTGAGAGACCTGGCAGATGAGCTGGCCAAGCCACTCTCCATCATTTGTCAACAGTCCTGGCTCACTGGAGAGGTCCCCAAAGACTGGAAGTTGGCCAGTGTGATGCCCATCCACAAGAAGGGCTGGAAGGAGGAATGGGGAAATTACAGCCCTGTCAGCCTGACCTCAGTACAAGGCAAGGTCATGGAACAGGTCCTTTTGAATGCCATCACAAAGCACCTACAGGATGGCCAAGGGATCAGGCCCAGCCAGCATGGTCTTAGGAAGAACAGGTCCTGCTTGACCAACCCAGTGTCCTTTTATGATTCACCTCGCCTGGTGAATGTGGGGCAGGCTGTGGATGTAGTCTACCTGGACATCAGCATGGCCTTTGACACCATCTGCCACAACAAGCTCCTAGCAAGGCTGGTAGCTCTTGGCTTGAACAGATTCACTCTGATATAGGTCAAGAACTGGCTGGAGGGCTGGGCCCAGAGAGTTGTGAATGGTGCCACATCCAGTTGGCAGCTGTCTCTAGTGGTGTCCCCCAGGGATCGGTGCTGGGCACAGTCGTATTCAACATCTTTATTAATGATCTGGACAAGGGGATTGATTCCATCATCAGTAAGTTTGCAGATGACACGAAGCTAGGAGCAGGTGTTGATCTGTTGGAAGGTAGGAGAGTCCTGCAGAGGGACCTTGACAAGCTGGATGAGTGGGCAGAGGCCTGTGGGATGAGATTGAACAAGGCCAAGTGCAGGCTTCTACACTTTGGCCGCAATGACCCCAAGCAATGCTATGGGCTGGGGACAGAGTGGGTGGAGAGGCCAGAAGGGACCTGGAGTTACTGGTAGATAGTAGGCTGAAGATGAGCCAGCAGTGTGCCCAGGTGGCCAGGAGAGTTCAGTGGCATCCTGGCCTGTATTAGGAACAGTGTGGCCAGTAGGACGATGGAGGTTATTCTTCCCCTGTATTCAGCACTGCTCAGGCCACACCTTGAGTCCGGTGTCGTGTTCTGGGCCCCTCAATTCAAGAGAGTTGTTGAGGTGTTGGAACGTGTCCAGAGAAGGGCAACAAGGCTGGTGAAGGGCCTGGAACACAAATCCTATGAGGAGAGGCTGAGGTAGCTGGGGGTGTTTATGCTGGAGAAGAGGAGGCTCGGGGGTGACCTCATTGCTGTCCACAACTACCTGAAGGAAGGCTGTAGCCAGGTGGGCATCAGTCTCTTT
The DNA here is from genome assembly GCA_013400475.1 of Tricholaema leucomelas. Taxonomy (NCBI): domain Eukaryota; kingdom Metazoa; phylum Chordata; class Aves; order Piciformes; family Lybiidae; genus Tricholaema lacrymosa; species Tricholaema leucomelas. The sequence continues at coordinate 30,387 of WAAF01017210.1, forward strand.
TCCCAGGCAACCAGCAATAGAACAAGGGGACACAGTCTCAAGTTGTGCTGGGGGAGATCTAGGCTGGATGTTAGGAGGAAGTTTTTCACAGAGAGAGTGATTGGCATTGGAATGGGCTGCCCAGGAGGTGGTGGAGTCTCCATCCCTGGAGGTTTTCAAGAAAAGTCTGCATGAGGCACTTAGTGCCATGGTCTGGTTGACTGGATAGGGCTGGGTGCTAGGTTGGACTGGATGATCTTGGAGGTGTCTTACACAACCTGGTTGATTCTATGATTCTGTGTCCTAGTCAGGATCAAGGGAAAATCCTGTTCACTGAAGGATGCAATTACGTAATTTAAGTAACTCTTCCTAGAGGTGAAATTTCAGGAGATTGTGTAAATGCAACATAGTTTAAATTTGTTTCTATTCTTTTTTTTTTCTTTTTTAAAAAAAAAAGCAATAACTGACATAATACTCTTTTCTTGTTCTTTACAGTGTGGGGATATAAATATTTGGTAAGCAATTCAGTGACTATTTCTGTATATACAATTGGATTTTATTAATTTCAATGCTATTGAAATGTGAAATAATTTAAATTGTATTAAGCTCGACCTCTAGTAATTGTCTTTTGCACATTGAAATTGCAGACATTTACTGTCAAAGTCTAGTTAGTATTTTGTCCTGATAGCTGCCATGGCAATAAAATTATTTCAGTAGAGACACTTATAATTGATATCCCTGAGGCTGCTTTGGCCCTAATCTCAGAGATTGATTTGAATCCTAGAGTATCAATATCAAAACATTCATACCCTTAGTTGATGTAACAGTGTAATAGCCAATTATATGAATATGTATTCCTGTAGATCACATGAAACCAGAAGTGTTCTGAACTTTCAAACCTTCTAGTGGCAAAATTAGACTTAGATGAAAAATTTCCTAGCCACTCTTTCTAAGATGCGGCCAAAGATACAGAAAGGGATTTATTGCTTATGAAACTGTATTTTAATTAATACTTTGTTCTAATTTTTAATCAAAATTTTGATATGGAAGCAACTGCCTTATTCTGTTGCCTGTTGAAGTGTGTTGAAAGATCCTGGATTTAAGTGCTGGGCTTTGTAGAAGTGAAGTGTGCCATTGCCTTCTGTGCAGTAATTGACTTTCTAAGCAACTGGCCTTTAACAGTGGTTGTAGTTTGTATGTGCTACCTGCTCTTCACTTGAGAAACTTTAGATCATAGCTTAACATTAGGTAGCATCTGCTACCTTGTCAAATACCACTACTTAAAGTAGTTTTGCAGGTCTGCACAATAGAAGTAACTTTTAAACACTTCATCAATTATAGTTGTAGTGATAAAAATATTGTTTGCATTACTAAACAACCAAAATTTGAAACATGCTGATGAATTCTCAGACTTTCACTAATGCTCCTCCTGAAGACCACTTTTCTTCATAGAACTAAATAATAAGTATAGAGCAGAAATTCATTGCTTTTATCTATAGCAGCAACTTGACATTTTGCCTTTCTTCTCTTCCCAAAATATAACTTATGCAGCTGGTTTAATCTTTAAGCATGTTAGTGTTTTTTTGGTTGTTGTTTTGTTTTTGTCTTTTTTTTAAAAATTATTTTATTTTGGTTTGTGCTTTGTTTCTTTGGTTTGTTTCATTTGTTTCATTTTTTTCTCCACAAAGTTTGGAGATAGGATTTAGTTTATTAAAAATTATGCTGGGGAAAAGGAGTTTAAATACTGCTGTTAAGCCTAACTTACATGTACATTCGAATGTTACCTTTTACCTAGCTTTTTAACACTCAACACCATTGCTTTTTACTGTGCAAAATATGACATTGTCTTATCAGGCAGAGGGAAATACAAACTTACTGTAATTGGCTTTATTTGCCAGCCTGGTGTGTGCCAGGAAATTAAGACTTAAAACGTGTGCTTTTGTAGTAAATCTGTGTAATTTGTTGCATTTGGAAACTGTTACTTCTGAAAGAGATGCATGAGGAAATAACAGTTTTTTCATCTGTCAACAAATGCATACAAAATCCCTATGAAGAGAATTTCCCATCTGTTTACAGATAGTTGGTTGACTGCAATGGAGAAAGTGGTATGGAAGAATTGTTTGGTTTAGTGCTGTGGTCTTGTAGATATGCTTCAGTAGTAATGTGTTTTCTTAGCTCAAATAAAAGGAGAGGTGGGAAGTAAAGAAAAAAGGGAGAGGGGAAGAAAGGGTTAAAAAATGACTACGCAAAGGTAGAAAGAACAAAAACCATTTCAAAAGAGGGAATAAGAGAGAGACTTGATTGACTCCCACCTAATTATCAAAAGGGTGATGTGCACAGAGTGTGGTTTGAACGCATCACCATACAGCAAAGCAGTAAACCGACTTCCCCCCTTCCTCCAGATTCACTGCAAATTGATCTGATATTTTGTTTAGCTGTAAATGAGTTGGGAAGATTGTTAATTTGTATTTTGTAGTTTCTGGTTGTGTTTGCAGTGTGTTGGGATCTGAGCAGGTTCAGTCATCTAGAATACTTGAGATAGGCAGTTCTTGCCCACAGCTTTCTAGACTAAACTGATGGACTACTGAATTTTCACTGATGTTGCAGTCAAATGATTACTACTATTAAGTGCACTAAGTTGAAAAATCACTGGCAGTTTTTACAGTAACCCAAAATTACACTCTTTTGCAATGCTGTTTTCTCACAGAGGAGTATACAGTTATTCCCAAAAGGTCACATGGAAAGCCTGTAATGTTCTAACTTGATTATTTAACATTTTTTTTTTTTTCCCAAAAACTGAGCCAACAATTTGGAAATCATTTGTCTTACTAATGACTTCTCCCTTGTATTAGACTTCATTCACATGTGAAATTCTGTAGAACTTCAGTCTTTGTTCCTTCTTTGCATTTGTGTTCTTTGGAGGTCATTAATTTTGTTTTCTTTAGTATCAGAGATGCCCTTTTTTCCTGTCACTAAGTTAATTCTCTGTGTGTTAAATACAGTGTACCTTTAAAGGTCGTATGCCTCAGTTTTAGTTTTGTGAGTGACAGCCTATACATCGAAAATGGACAGTACAAAACAAAGCTTGGTATAATTTTGTACAATTTTTTTATTTAACCTTTTAAATTTATTTATTAGTTGGTCTTAATTAGGCAGCATTTTCCCAGATGTTGTGCTTCTGTTACAGTGACTTAGCTCAGGAAAGATTTTTTTTTTGTCAAGAATGATCCTTGAGTGAATACACAGCTCTTTGCAGCAGTGCTCCTTTCCAGGCAAATATCAGGAGACTCTTTCTCCCTTTTAGATATTGAGTAGGAGATGAATATTGAGTTTGTTTAGATTAGCGTATTCTTCTTCATTTGTGGTATGAAATCAGTTACTAAATCAGTGGGAAAAATAAACTGATCCAAAAAGTTTGGTTGAGTTTGAATTAGATTTTGGTATGTATATCATCAGCTGGTAATAGATGTGCAGTGTTTGGAGAGAAATTTTTATTCTTTTAGAGCACATTCTAAAAAGAGACTCCAAAGTGTGGTGTTCCCTACAGCAGGGTGTCAAATGTCAACAGCAAGTTTTTGTGCTTTTTGGTTTTCCACTTAAGAAATGGTGCAAATACTTCCACTATGCACATCATCCCTTTATGGGAGATCTTTGGTAAGTGTCAGTTGGTATTCTGGATGGACTGTATCAGTGGTTTTTCACTATGCTCATTAAGTCTTTGGAGGAAGGACAGTGGACTGAGATGTGGCTTTTTCCTACTGTAGCTGCATGGAATTATCCATGTGCTGGCTAGTTTTTATCTTTCATGTAATACATACAGTCTTTTCTGGTGCAAACATTGAACCTAACGTCCATGTTTTTTCCTGATTTTCTCTTTGGATTCTTGTCAGAAACACATGGTTGCTTTTCCCGTCTTTTGGAGAGACAAGATTGAAACTGTTTCAGTGAGAATTCATGAATCACACCTATTAGGTCTTTTCATTTTTGAGTTCCATTCTAGCACTTCATTATTTTTCTCACTGTGAGCTTGTTCCTTACCTTTTTATAAATGTATTTGAAGAGGTTTCTGATATAGAATGTCTCCCCATTTTTTCCTCAGTTACTTTTTTCCTGGTTATTTTGTTTTAACAAGTTCGGAAGGTTGTCTGATTCTTTAAATGCCTTCTGCCCTTAAAATGATATGTGCTAGATGAAAAAAAAACACCAAAGAAGCAACAAACTCTCACTTCTCTAGCCAGAGTAGCGGTAGAGCAGATGGAGTTTATGGATGGACAATTTCTTGCATAAGAATTTGGCTGGATGGCACCCAGTGGTTGGAAGGGTTGCAGTCAATGGTTCACTGTATAAATAGACATGAGTAACAAGTGGTGGTACTTCAGAGGTCCATATTGGGATGGATACTATTTAATATCTTTATCAATGTTATTGTGGGATTGAGTGTACCCTCAATGAGTTTGTTGATGACACCAGGCTGAGCAATGTAGTTCATCTGCTTAAGGGACAGGATGCTGTCCATAGGGGTTGTATACGGTTAACACTCCAGGAGGAGTGTCCCTGAACTCGACACTTGACCTCAGGTGGTCTTGACCCCTCCCCAGGGGTGGGTCTGGACACCACCAGGTGATGGTTAGCCCACTGCCCCCTTCNGGGAGGGGGGAGGGCGCTCGACAAATTGTCATTGGTTCTATCAAATTTATTAGAGTCTCTGGGAATTTAAATCAGAACCCCGAGGCAGGGGTGTTGACAGGCTTGAGGAAGGGGTCCATATGAACTTCATAAAGCTCAAAAAGACTGAGTGCAGGGTTCTAAGATCCTCCTGTGCCTGGATCAGGGCAATCACCAGCATCATTACAGACTGGGAGATTAATTGAGAGCAGCCCTGCAGAGAAGGGCTTGGAGGTGTTGGTAGATGAAAGATCAGACATGAGCCAGCAATGTGCCAAAAAAGCCAATCAAATCTCAGGGTGCATAAAAAGAAGCATGCCACCAGGTTGAGGGAGATTATTCTGTCCCTCTTTTCAGCTCTTATGAGACACCTTTGGATACTGCATGTGCTACAGACTGTGGACCTGTTGAAGTGAGTCTTGAGAAGGACTACAAAAGTGATCAGAGGGCTGGAGGATGTCTCCTGTGAAGGAAAGCTGAGAGTTGAGGTCATTAATCCTGGGGAAGTGAAGGCCATAGTTTTTAATTTTGTAAACAAACCTTTTTTTTTTCAAAACCAAAAAGCAAATGTTGTACTAAATGTTCCAGAATTGCCAGTTGGTATTCTACAGTGGCCCCTCACTTTGTCCCTAGTACAAATGCTGCTGCATGAGGCTGCTGTCATGTACTGATAGACCTAAATCACCAGTTTTCTAAGTAGATGTACTTATCAAAACCATAGGAAATGAAAAGTTGCTTAGACACAGCTAAGCAAAATTATTTAAGAAGATTTTTTAAAAAATTATTATTTCTTGGCTTCTTCCAAATACTAAATTTGTAACTTGTTTTCTTTCTTTAAATGGCACCTAAAACCTGGAACATGGTGTAGCCATCGTCTAAAAAGCCTTTCTCTAATTACTTTCCTTAATTTTGCTGCTGGTTGCTTTTTCACGTTTATGTGTGTGTGTGTTTTGTTGTTTTGTTTATTCAGGTTTTTTTCTTTTTTAACTACCTGCCCTTAAATGCACTAAATTTGGTTCTCCACTACCTGGAATAAAGTAATCTGCTAGTTTGAAGTTAGCTAGAATGTTTTGGTGAGAACTAGATTACAGGCTGTGGAAGGAAAGCAATGGTGATGTCTGCTTCCCTCATAGGCTTGCTGAGATGTATAAGAACAAGAATCAAAACATAGATAAGGCACCACTACTCCTGCTGGGGAACTTGGAGCTGCATCTCTCTCTCTAGCCTCTCTGACTAATCCACTTTGCTTCCTAAACCCCTGGCCGAACCTCTACCTTGGGACTGGGCTAAGGTTGAGAGGGGTCGGGGGAAGGTGGAAGGGCAGTTGGAAGCCCCTCCTGGGGACTCAGTTTTCTGGGAGGGGAGTTATGTTTCTGTATTCCCTTTTACCTTGTATATTTCTGCATATAACTGTATATACTGTAAATATCTGCCTGTATATTGTGCTAGCTGTAAATATAAGCTTCATTCAATTTCCAGAGCCGGCTGAGTCTAGTCTGGGTGATTTCCAAAATGTGGGGGGGCGGGGAACACCCAAACCATCACAAGTAATGAGATGCTAGCAACAACCCATATTTTCCTGTGGATTTTAGGTATTTTATGGTTATGTGGTACTAAGATACCTGACTGCATGCAGCTGATGCTTTGAACCAGTTGTGTGCTACTATTTTGTATTTTCCATCACTGTGTTGTAGCTTTCTTGATACTTTGAACTGGCCTGTTTCATTTTTCCCTGATCATTTCAAAGCCGATGAACTGGTCTGGTGTAGTCCCAGCACATCCATATGAGTCATCAGTTCTGCCTCCTCATCACTGTGTATATCATAGCTGAAGCAGTTACTGCTGCTGTCTCTTCTGGGACTGTTTTTGGACTGTCAAAGTGGCTTCTTGAATCCAGGCTGATTTCACATTCTGTCATATATCTGTGATTTTCTTTTACTAGTATTTTGAGCTTTGAAAGTGCTGAGCAGGAATACCCGAAGTGAGTCTGGTAAGGCACTGCCTGAATTTAAGCAAAATGTTTCTGTCTCTACAGTGGCCCCAGAAATAGTTTAGCTGTCATTATATATCATCCAGCAATGGGAGTAGCCAGACGAGTGATCCAGAGTGTGGTAAATCATATGTGGGTAACAGGAAGTTGAGCACTGAACTGTGAATATAAGAACAAATTGATTGGAAAATCTTTTTTTTTGTTTGTTTGTTTGTTTGTTTTGTTTTGTTTTGGTTGTTTTGCTACCTCTTTTCTCTCTTCCCCCCCTTGGATGTGAAGAGCATTTTAATGT
>WAAF01017216.1:1303-21598 GCA_013400475.1 Tricholaema leucomelas
CACCTCTGCAGCCTGTCCAGGTCCCTCTGGATGGCATCCCTGCCCTCCAGCAAGTCAGCTGTGCCACACAGCTTGGTGTCATCTGCAAACTTGCTGAGGGAGCACTCAATTCCTCTGTCCATATCACTGACAAAGCTGTTACAGAGCACTGGGCCCAGCACTGACCCCTGAGGAACACCACTTGGCACCGGTCGCCAGGTGGACATTGTGCCCTTGATCACCACTCTCTGCATGCCACCCTCCAGCCCATTCCTTATCCAGGGAGTGCTCCACACATCCAGTCTGTGCTTTTCCAGTGTGGTGACCAGGATGTCATGTGGGACAGAGTTGAATGCCTTACTCAGGGCTAGGCAGACGACATCAGTTGCCCTTCCCCTGTCCATTGCAGCTGTGACTACATCATAAAAAGCCACCACAGGAAAGCTCTTCTCAGCAGCCACCTATCCCCAGTACATCCAGAGATTAGCAGGTAGGGTTGCAAAGGCAGCTAATGCCTCTCTCTGTGAGGGACCTGTGCCCTTACCTCTGTTATCTACAAAAGCCAGCTAGAGGAAGAGCTGTCAATGTTCTTCCCCATAGCCCACAAACAGCTACCTAAACACCTATTTCCTCACAGCAGAACAGCCTCAACTCTGACCCTAGAGCACTCAGCCTGCCCTGTGATGGTGTTTCGATGCTCTTTTGAGGTTTGGGTTTACTTTTAAGACCATTGGTGGGTTTTTGGTTGGTTGGTTTGTTGCTTTTTTAAGCCATAAATTAAGAGTAAATGCTTTCCATTAAGCTGGAGCAGTGTCACAGCTCCTTGATCATTCACGGGCAATGTATCACAGTCGTGGATTAAGCATGGTGTGGATACATCCTCTCCTCAGCAGAGGCACTGGCTCAGGACCAGCAGGCTTGCTTCCTTTGGATACAGAATCACTGCTCTGCTGCTGGTAGAGGCAGTGAAGGGCAACAAACAGTTCCATTGTGTTCCTGCCGTGCAGAGTCTGTTCACAAACCCCAGGGATGGAAGAAAGTCCTGTGCAGAGCCAGCCTTTAGCTGAGCCACTGTGGATGTTGTCAGCTCTCCCTGGCAGGGTGTTTTTTAGCTCTGGCTCAGCCATGCTGGCTCCAAGCAGCATCATTAGTATGCCTCTGCTGCACGGTCTCTAGGCCCTCAGGACAAGCCTTTTGTTCCACCTGCAGCACCTCTGCTACATGGGGAGCCAGCAGGGAGGTGCAGGCACAGCCCAGCCTGCAGAGCTCGACGTGCTGCAGAGCCAAGTACAGAGCCAGCACAGAGCTGGCCTAGGCATGGCTGGTGCAGTGTGCCCAGGCTGAGCTGCCTCCCTGCACGACACTCCCTGTGCTGTCCTTTCAGTGAGCTCTCACCCTGCAGCGTCCTCTTGGGGGGCTCTTATCCCACAGTGTCCTCTTGATGGGTTCTCATCCCACAGTGTCCTCTCAGTAAGCTCTCATCCTGCAATGTTTTCTTGATGGGCTCTCATTCTGCAGTGTCCCCTCAGTAGGTTTTCACCCCACAGTGTCCTCTCAGTGGGCCTCTCATCCTGCAATATTCTCTTGGTGGGCTCTCATCCCACAGTGTCCCTTCAATAGGTTTGCACCTCACAGTGTCCTCTCAGTGGGTTCTCATCCTGCAAGGTACTCTCAGTGGCTCTCATTCCATAGTGTCCCCTCAGGAGATTCTCACCCCACACTGTCCTCTCAGTGGGTTCTCATTCTGTGATGTGTTCTTGGTGGGCTCTTACCCCACACTGTCCTCTCAGTAGCTCTCGTTCTGTGATGTGTTCTTGGTGGGCTCTCACCCCACACTGTCCTCTCAGTAGCTCTCATTCTATGATGTGTTCTTGGTGGGCTCTCACCCCACACTGTCCTCTCAGTAGCTCTCATTCTGTGATGTGTTCTTGGTGGGCTCTCACCCCACACTGTCCTCTCAGTGGGTTCTCATTCTGTGATGTGTTCTTGGTGGGCTCTCACCCCACACTGTGCTCTCAGTGAGCTCTCATTCTGTGATGTGTTCTTGGTGGGCTCTCACCCCACACTGTCCTCTCAGTAGCTCTCATTCTATGATGTGTTCTTGGTGAGCTCTCACCCCACACTGTCCTCTCAGTGAGCTCTCATTCTGTGATGTGTTCTTGGTGGGCTCTCACCCCCCACTGCCCTCTCTCGGTGTGCTCTCAGTGCTGTTGCTGCAGCCCTGCTGCTGTGGCCCTAGACAGAGAGCTGCGCTACTGCAAGGTTGCTGTCCAGGAGCTGAGCAGTGCTGGTGACCTGTTGGTTTGGAGGCTCACGGTGTGCTGTGTGCCAGCACCAAACACCACCCCCGATGGTGTGAAAGACCAGCTTTGATTCCAGTCAAAGCCCCTGTTCCACTGCCAGTGCCAGGTGCCTGCTTCTCCAAGGCATCCTTGAGTGCTTCCAGCTCAAGCGAGCAGGGCAGAGGAATCCTGCTGCAGCACTGAGGAGGACTGCACAGGGTGCTGTGGGGCTGACAAGATTTCAGATCCATACTGATAGGATCCTGAGAGCTTGTCCTGTTAAAGTGGGATATCCAGGATGGAGCTCTTACATAACTAGAGATGACTTTGGGGAGGGCAGTTTTGGTCCTCCCACTCTCCCAGGCTGTCCTTTCAGAAGGCGTCGCAGGATGTCCTTTGGCCAGAAGGGCAGAGCTGCCTTTGTAGCAGGCATTCTGAAGCCACAGCTTGGTTTTGGACCATCTAGAAACAGAGATATTAGCTCTGTAGGAGGATACCCTTGGAAAATGATACTGTGAAGCATGAGTCCTTGCTTTGTCCTTTTCCTGCTCCTCGCTCCCTTTTTCCCATTCACAGGCAGCAGAAATCTGGGAAGTGTGAGCAGCTCCAGGGGCAGAAGGGGCTGTGCTGCTCTGGGACCCAGCCTGGGTTGTGTGACAAGAGGACAAGAAAGCTTCTGAGAGATGAAAACCAGAGAAGTTCCCATTGCTGCTCACAGTCCTCTGCTTGTGGACCAGCTCTTCTAGAATGTTTCTTCCCCAACCTCTCCCTGGCAAACTGCAGACTGCCTCAGGGCTTTGCAGCAGTGGCTTAGATACTCTCCACTATGCTACTGGACTTAGTGATCCCTGCAACACAGGCACCTGAGCTGCTTCTCACTGAAATGTGCTCCTTCACACCCCCTTCCCAGTGATTCCTGTGTCAATCATAGAATCATAGAATCAAGGAGGTTGGAAGAGAGCTCCAAGCTCAGCCAGCCCAACCTAGCACCCAGCCCTGCCCAACCAACCAGACCATGGCACTAAGTGCCCCAGCCAGGCTTGGCTTCAACACCTCCAGGCACAGCAACTCCACCACCTCCCTGGGCAGCCCATTCCAATGCCAATCACTCTCTCTGCCAGGAACTTCCTCCTCACATCCAGCCTAGACCTGCCCTGGCACAGCTTCAGGCTATGTCCCCTTGTTCTGGTGCTGCTGGCCTGGGAGAAGAGACCAATCCCCACCTGTCTACAGCCTCCCTTCAGGGAGCTGCAGACAGCAATGAGCTCTGCCCTGAGCCTCCTCTGCTGCAGGCTGCACACCCCCAGCTCCCTCAGCCTCTCCTCATAGGGTTTGTGTTCCAGGCCCCTCCCCAGCTTCGTCGCCTTTCTCTGGACACAATCAGTGCTTCTTACTTTCCTCTTGCACCTGAGGGCAAATGTACTCCAAGGAGTGGGCATGAGCTGCTGCCTCCTGAGAGTGATGCCTGAGACAGGGATTGGCAGACACTTACAGTTGGAGATAATCACCTAGGCTTAATTTATGGGCAGCAGAGAGAAACAGGAATCCCTAAGCTGCTGTTCTTTGCCTTCTCAGGTCAATAAGAGCCTCTAACCACAGGCATCACCCTCTGGGGGATGTGTTTCCATCCAGTGACTCTAACCATGCAGCCTAGATCTCAATGTCCAAAGTAGGTGAGCTGAAGCCACCCTTCCATGAAGCAGATACCATCTCTACCTGTAGGAGCACCCATGCCCTCCACAGGCAGTGTTACACAGGGGCAGGACACTGCTCCCCTTTGTGCTTCAGCCCACAGCTGGGTTACATGGCAGGAGGACATGACCTGTGAAGGCACAGAGCTGCCATTTCCCAGCTGCCAGCAGATGTGTGAGCTGTTAGTGCATGAGGGGAGGCAGAAGCACACACGCATTCATTCCTCTTCCTCAGAGGTGCACTGAAGAGTGAAGGCTTCCTGGCCTAACCTGATTAGAATCACACAATGGTTTAGGTTGGAAGGGACCTCAGGGATCATCCAGCTCCAACCCCCTGCCATAGGCAGGGACACCTCCCACTAGAGCAGGNCCTCATAGCAGAGGCAGAACAGATTCCAACTGTCACATACAAAGCTCCCCAGCCACTCACCTTTCCCCTAAACCATCCTTTCCCTCAGCCTATTCACTCTCTCCATGGAATATATTAAAGGAAGAAAGTCACTTCCTAAATCTGAGAGGGTTTCTCCCTGTCCCTGGCTGGAGTTTCCTGGCTTACAGGAGGGCTGCAGCTCTTTGAAACACAAGCACAGGAGTGGGAGAGGAAAAGTCATTAGCACAGTAAAACCCTGGAGATACAAAAGATCCATTCAGAGATCCTTCTGCAAACTGCTGCTCTGGCTTTATTAAAAGCCCAGCCCGTGGCTGTCACTCAGCCTGGATTTGCTTTGGGTTATCTAAATGAGAATGATTCTTTCTGCAGTGGAAAGGGTGGGGGGAAAAAGGATGAAACCAGTAGGAATTACTTGTTATGAGTGATGTGCTTGGCTTTCATACTGACCTATTGAGCTAGCAGTCAGAGCTGGCTTTCCTAGAGCAGCCTTTCATGCTGCATTCTGGATGTATTCTTCTTTTCAGCCCAGAAATATCACTAGAATGGCCTTTGTCATGCAAGGTGACACTGTGGACTCCAGCTGCATCTTGGATGCAGCAGAAATCCTGGACTGTAGAAGCAGTTCTCCAAACCATTCAATCCTTCTGGTTCCTTCCCAGCCTGGATTGAGCGTGGTGGTATCTCTCAAGGCATGTGTGTGTGACCTCCTGGCATCCTGATTAGGTGGAGAAGTGTGGAAACAGGCATTGAAATTGAGCAGCTAGCTCTGACAGCAGGGTGATGAGCCAATTTAGGGAGCTCAACTGACTAACAACCATTCCCCTGTCTTTGGGAACAAAAGTTTGCTGCCTGTTGAGCTGCTTGAACTGATTCACTCGGGTGGCTCATCCCTGCTGCAGGCAAAGATGGCAGGGAGATGCTGCCACAGATGGTTGAGAGAACAGGAGGGGCTGCAGGCAGAGGGAAACAAGCTCTGGTGAAACCTTTAAGTTGATGTAGCTGGTTTAGGACAGGCCTGATAGAAACATACCCCAAAAGGAGGGGGGTACTGTCCTACAGGCCAGGGTGGAAGGACAGGAGTAGAAGTGGGATGTGCAGCCTCAGCTGGTTCACAGTAGTCTTCTATGCTCTTCACATTCCTCTGTTTATTGTTTGCTTCACAGAATCATAGAACCACAGAATCATTTAGGCTGGAAAAGATCTTTAATACAGAATCATAAAATCATAGAATCAGTCAGGGTTGGAAGGGAGGGACCACAATGATCCTCCCACAAGTGGGTATTGATGAGCTTCTCCCTTCCCTATTCAGCCCTTTCATGTCAAGTTTCCAGTGATGTTTTTCCCTCTCCGAAGGAATCACAGAATCAGGCAGGGTTGGAAGGGAGCACAAGGATCAGGCAGTGCCAACCCCCTGCCATGCCCAGGGACACCCTACCCTAGAGCAGCCTGACCACAGCCTCAGCCAGCCTGGCCTCAAACACCTCCAGCCATGGGGCCTCAACCACCTCCCTGGGCAACCCATTCCAGCCTCTCACCACTCTCCTGCTCAACAACTTCCTCATCACCTCCAGCCTCACTCTCCCCACCTCCACCTTTGCTCCATTCCCCCCAGTCCTGCCACTCCCTCACAGCCTCAAAAGTCCCTTCCCAGCTTTTTTGTAGCCCCCTTCAGATCCTGGAAGGCCACAAGAAGGTCACCTGGGAGCTTCCTCTTCTGCAGCTATCTGCACATAAGCCACTGTGTGCCCAGGTGGCCCAGAAGGCAAACAGCCTTCTGCCCTGGATCAGCAATGGAGTGACCAGCAGGAGCAGGGCAGGGGTTGTCACCCTGTACTCAGCACTGGTGAGGCCACACCTTGAGTGCTGGGTTCAGTTCTGTGCCCCTCACTCCAAGAAGGGCATTGAGGGGCTGGGGCATATCCAGAGAAGGGCAGCAAAGTTGCTGAAGGGTCTGGAGAACAGGGCTGGGGAGGAGCAGCTGAGGAAACTTGGGGGGGTTTAGTTTGGAGAAGAAGAGGCTGAGAGGAGACCTTCTCTAGCACTCTGTGAAAGGACGTTGGACTGAGGTGGGGGTGATCTCTTCTCCCTAATATCAAGTGATAGAATGAGGAGAAATGGCCTCAGGTTGCACCAGGGTAGGTGTGGGTTGGAGATCAGAGAAGATTTCTTTGCTGCAAGAGTGGTCAGGGATTGGAAGAGGCTGCCCAGGGAGGTGGTGGAGTCCCCATCCCTGCAGGTGTTCAAGAAACCTGTGGCCATGACACTTAGGGACATGGTTTAGTGGCCATGGTAGTGTTGGGCTGAGGGTTGGAGGTGATGATCTTAGAGGGCTTTTCCAACCCAAACAATTCTGTGACTCAGTGACATCTTCCAGCGTGAGTCAGCGTGCAGCATATATTCAGCAGAAGCAAAAATCAAAGGGCTCTGCAGTTAGAAAGGTGGAATGATGGAGTCTGTTTGTGAGGAGTGGCTGCTTGATGATGGGATGAGATTGAACAAGGCCAAGGACAGGGTTCTACACTTTGGCCACAACAACTACAGGCTGGGGCCAGAGTGGCTGAGAGCAGGCAGGCAGAGAGGGAGCTGGGGGTGGTGGGAGAGAGGAGCTGAAGAGGAGGCAGCAGTGCCCAGGTGGGCAGCAGAGCCAATGGCATCCTGGGCTGGCTCAGGAGCAGTGTGGGCAGCAGGACAAGGGAGGTTCTTCTGCCCCTGTGCTCAGCACTGCTCAGGCCACCCCTGGAGTGCTGTGTCCAGTTGTGGGCTCCTCCATTGCAGAGAGATGTTGAGGTGCTGGAAGGTGTTGAGAGAAGGGCAGCAAGGCTGGGGAGGGGCCTGGAGCACAGCCCTGTGAGGAGAGGCTGAGGGAGCTGGGGGTGTGCAGCCTGCAGCAGAGGAGGCTCAGGGCAGAGCTCATTGCTGTCTGCAGCTCCCTGCAGGGAGGCTGTAGCCAGCTGGGGTTGGGCTCTGCTGCCAGGCAGCCAGCAGCAGAAGAAGGGGACACAGCCTGAAGCTGTGGCAGGGCAGGTCTGGGCTGGATGTGAGGAGGAAGCTGCTGGCAGAGAGAGTGATTGGCATTGGAATGGGCTGCCCAGGGAGGTGGTGGAGTGGCCGTGGCTGGAGGTGTTGAAGCCAAGCCTGGCTGGGGCACTTAGTGCCATGGTCTGGTTGGTTGGGCAGGGCTGGGTGCTAGGTTGGGCTGGCTGAGCTTGGAGCTCTCTTCCAACCTGCTTGATTCTGTGATTCTATCATGTTTGTAACCCACATGAGTTGTGTTTAATGTAAGATAGAAGCAAAAGCAGAGGACAACAGGGGTGCACGATGGTGATTTCGTATGTTGGGTTTCAGTCTGTTCTTCTTGCATACTGTGACTGAGCTGAGCTGATGCAGCCTTTTCTGTTGCTTTAGTGAGGTTCTTGACCCTGAGACTGCATCTAATTACGTGGGGGTGGTTGTTTGGGGAGCTGCCATCTAATCTGCTCCCTCCTGGCCCCTGCAGATCTTCCACATGACCTACGATCTGGCCAGCGCGGTGGTGCGGATTGTCAACCTGATTGGGATGATGCTGCTGCTGTGTCACTGGGATGGCTGCCTCCAGTTCCTTGTGCCTATGCTGCAGGACTTCCCTGACGATTGTTGGGTGTCCCTCAACCGCATGGTGGTAAGAGCTTTGCCCTGCCTGCTCCCTGATCATCGCCCGTCCTCCATCCACCTCCCAGCACTAACGATGCGTCCCCCTCAGCTTCCTGTTTCCCCTCGCTCTCCAGCAGGCACATCTAAAGCCACAGCACCGCGGTCATGGAGGCTCCTTGGAGCCAGTCCCTGTAAGGAAACTCAGAAGGCTGCAGAGCAGGAAGCAGCCCCAGCAGAGCCTGCTGCCTGCAGCAGAAGGCAGGAGCCAGGCTCCCCCTCCTGGCAGCAAACAGCAACGAGCAAGAAAGAAACCAGTTTGTGGGCATCTGCCACGCTGAGCAGGAGGACCTGGAGCCACAGCTAGGTCTGCTCCTTATTCCCATTAGCGGTCCTAAGGAAACTACGAAGCTTTCTGCTCCATATCGACTCGAAGGGCGAGTGTGAGCGCCCCTTTCTCGGGGGGGAGCTGCACGGTGTCTCATGAGGGTGGGCTGAGGGCTCTGCCAAGGCACAGTTCAGCCTCCCACCGTGGGATCCCCAGGCAGCCTTCCCCAAGCTGTGCCCCTCACTCTGCTGTTTGCTGGGAGCGAGGTTTCTACCATCTGCTGAGCACATGGGGAGCTCAGGGTACCTTTCAGCCCTCTCACTGAGAACTCAGAATCTTTTATTCAAAGGGACAATGTCCACTTGATTAAGCAGCACAAAGTGACAAAGCTTTAAAAAATTGCTGCTTGTTGCAGCTTTTAACCTTCAGATTCCCCCAGCCAATTTCTTCTTTAATAGAAAAGAAAAAGAGCCTCCTCATCAGGCAGAGCAAATGTAAGATGGAGACAAGAGCTGCCAGCTTCCCATGCCTCCCACACACCCAGCCCTGGGCACGTGTTGCCCGTGCTGGAGAGCACTCAGCAGCCATCATCTGTTTGCTGCTTATTCCTTTCCTTTCTTCCCTCTGCAATAATCCTTCACTTGCTGCTGTTGGAAGGTGGCAGACTGACAGTTCTGGAAAGCAGAACCCTTTCTGTAGCTACAGCAGAAGAACAACCCATGCTGTCGCTGCCTTTTCTTCCCCTGTGCTGCCTTTTTGTTACTGAGATGGCAGCAGCAGCAGTGAAAGATCTGGGTCTCGTTGTGCTTGTGCTGTTCAGGTTCAGAAGGACATCCAGCTCCTCATTCTGGAGAGCTCAGAGGTGCAGGCAGAAATCCTCCCTGTCCCATAAAGTGACTTGGCCATGCTGCCCTTGCAGGACAGTGTCAGAGCAGCAGATTTACCTCATGTTTCCCTTTATCCTAACGTTTGGGTGGGGATTGCTGTCTGATGGCAACAACATAGAATCAGAGAATGGTTTAGCTTGAAAGAGACATCAAAGCTCACCCAGTTCCACCTCCACCTCCCCACCATAGGCAGAGACAACTCCCACTAGAACAGGTCACTCAAGGCCTCACCCAACCTGGCCTTGAACACATCCAGGGAGGGAGCAGCCACAACCTCCCTGGGCAACCTGTGCCAGTGCCTCACCACCTTCACTGGAAAGAAATTCTTCCTAACATCTAGTTTGAATCTCCCCTCTAGTTTAAATCTCTCCTCTAGTTTAAATCTCCCCTCTGCCAGTTTAAACCCATTACTCCTCATCCTGTCATTACAAGACCTTGTAAATAGTCCACCTCCAGCCTTCCTATAGGTCCCCTTCAGATACTGGAAGGTCATTACAAGATCTCCTCAAAGCCTTCTCTTCTCCAGGCTGAAAAGCCCCAACTCCTGTAGCCTGTCCTCATAGCAGAGCTGCTCCAGCCTTCTGAGCATCTTTTTGGCCCTCCTTTGGACTCACTCCAACAGTTTGATGTCCTTGTGTTGGGAACTCCAGAACTGCACACAGTACTCCAGGTGGGGTCTGAGGAGAGCAGAATAAAGGGGGGGAATCCCCTCCCTTGCCTTGTTGGCATCATCTGTTGGCTTTTCTCATCCAGCCCTGGACTAAAAGCTTGGATTGCAGACTTGCAAACCTGAGTGGCTCAAAGGCCAGCAGATGAGAGCTGCAACACAAGCTGCCAAGTGAGCTAGGGGGTCAAGGGAACGAGGTCTGCTACTAACTGGTGCACAGAAAGCCCTCACAAAAGGCAGTAACCAGTAGTGGCAGGCACACAGAGGGGAAGGAGGAGTTATCCAGTGCCTGGGTTCAGTTTGCAGCTGTGTGATCCCAGACAGATTAGATGGGAGGCTCAGGGAATTCTCCCTCCCCAGGTGGGTATCTAGAACAGCCTGAGAGGCCTGGGCTTGTACAGAGTAGGTTGCACAAACGCATGGCACAAGGGGGGGTTGGACTAGATGATCTTCCAAGGTCCCTTCCAGCCTCTGACAGTCTACATTCTATGATTCTAAGCTAATGCAAATTGGCACTGAGGCATTTTTCACTCAAAGGTTTGAAAGCCAGAAAGCCACTTTGTGTAACCCACTGGAGCAGAGGGCTGCAAACCCACTGGGGTCAGAGCCTGAGGATGAGGGAAAGAAGCTATCCTACATCACCTAGAAAAAAAGAGTTCCCTGGTCAGAACTAGAAATGAGCATCAAGGTCACTGTGCAGGGAAGGAACAGAGTCTTGAAAGGTAGCAGAAGACAGAAGGAAAGAAGATTTACCCTAACCACCATTCCTAGCAGCAAGCCTGAAAAGAGGGGAGAAAAATGCATCCCATAGGCAGGAAAGTCTCCAGGAAGGGCAAGGGAAGGAGATTCTGTCCAGAGCAGAGCTTTACCAGGCAAAGACTCATCCTGCAGGACTTGTCTTCACAGCCCTGAGAGCCTGTGAAGCTGGGAATTAAACTTGCCTGGTGTGATCTTTTCCGCTTCTCCTGCGTGGCTAAATCACCCTCACATCTTCCACTTAAAAAAGAAGTGAAAGAACAAAACTGATCTCAGGGACTCTCTCAGAAATGGAACCTCAGGAAACTGCCTTGAAGAACTGGAGAGATGATTATATGCCCTACCTATAGTTTGGGTAGCTTCCACTGCTGCAGCTGTACAGGAATGTCCCAGCCCTCAGATACCTTGCTGGGGTTTAGCTCATTTGACACAGAGGATAATGAATTCTTCTGGAATCAAATAGTTTCTTCTCATGATAAGGTTCTAATGCCCTGAGAAGATTTCCAGATGCTGTCCTGGGACCAGCAGTGGATGTGGATGGCTTGATTAGTACAATAAGTAGTGTAGTGAAGTAACAGGAGAGGCCACTGAGGTAGGAGATGACAAAGAACTGGTGGTCTGGGTTGTTCTTGGGCTTTCGTACCAAGATCTTATAGAATCAGAGAATCAGGCAGGTTGGAAGAGAGCTCCAAGCTCAGCCAGCCCAACCTAGCACCCAGCCCTGCCCAACCAACCAGACCATGGCACTAAGTGCCCCAGCCAGGCTTGGCTTCAACACCTCCAGCCACGGCCACTCCACCACCTCCCTGGGCAGCCCATTCCAATGCCAATCACTCTCTCTGCCAACAACTTCCTCCNAATAACCTCCCTCTTGATGGTAGTTTCTCTAATGGCTGTGTTTGAGAGCTCTGAGGCCAGGCTGGTATCTGTCTGTGACAGAGAGTAGGTAGGTTGGATTCGGGGACATTCTGTACTGGCCTGGTCCACAAGCTTTGAGGAGACAAATATACTTGGTGCACAACTGCTCTGATTATAGCCAGGAGCCAAAAAACTAGGATGGAAATACAAAAAAAAAAGGATCTTCTGAAGCTGCTGCAGCTAAGGGGAGCTGGAATTGAGGTGCCACATGCTTTGGGGGCTTTGAGTATGCAGGTGCTGCTCTGCCACCGCTCCCAAGTTTCCTACCCAGTCACTTGGAGGTCCATAAAAGCAGTTCTGATACCAAGGCAGCAGGCAAAGAAGATTCCTCACCTCTCATCTGCTTCCTAAAGGTTTGATCCCCTTCCAGGAGAGCTGTGAAGGGTCTGGTGTTGCCAAAACCACATCAAGGGCTCGACAGATCCCTGGGTCTTGGTGCTTTCGACACGGGTCCCGTTTCATCTTTTAAGCGGCTGTAGGAGGAGGGAGGCTTTGAGCGGTAGACTGAAATCTCTGCTGAGTTCTTTCTGGAGCGGCTGTGTGGCGGCAGGGAAAGGATGTTTGCAGTGCTAATTGCTCAGCCCCAATCTCAGGGGCTTCAGCATTAGCTTCCCTGCAGGGCACTTTATTACAAACTGAAGTGCTGGTGAGTCAGCCGTGGAGCGGCATCTGCGCCGGCAAGCAGCGGCTCCCCCAGACCCTTGCCTGGCAGCTCCTCGTCAGTGAAATCCGAGCTCTGCTGAGACCTGAAGCTGCTGCAAACACGTGGCCTGCTCCCTTGGGCGCTCTGCTGAACCGACCAACCCTGCAGGGAAGGGAAATATCCCCCTGGTAAATGCGGGCGACCTTGAGCAGGAGACACTGCGTCTCCCCTCCTGCCAAAAGAAGGAGAGCAGCTTTCCCTCTCAGCTTAAACCCCATCCCCACCCCCCTCCAGTGCCTGCTCCTCGTGGGGCTGGGCGAAGGAGAAATGCAAATGGATACAGTATGTGCTGTGGAAGACAGAGCTACCCTGCACGGATCTTCTCTGTGAGCCTTCCCTCCTCCAGCAGATCCCTCCTTGGGATGCGGAGCTGTGTTGATCTGCCCAGGAGCAGCAAGAGCAGGGCTGCTGCACAGTGACCCCCCTGCACAGGCACTGGTCCCACCAACTAGAGCACAGTCCTACCAGTCCAAAACGGGGTGGGCAGAGCAGAGCAGAGCAGAGCAGAAGTGGTGTCACAGGGCACATTGGCCATTCCAGTGGAAGCAAGGTGATAGTCATGGCCAGGGTCCACCTGGGGTATGCCCTTAGGAGCAGTAAGAGATGGGGACAGAAGCAGGGCTGGAAGAAAGGGACCTGGGGGTACTGGTGGATAGTAGGCTGAAGAGGAGGCAGCAGTGTGCCCAGGTGGGCAGCAGAGCCAATGGCTTCCTGGGCTGGCTCAGGAGCAGTGTGGGCAGCAGGACAAGGGAGGTTCTTGTGCCCCTGTGCTCAGCACTGCTCAGGCCAGCCCTGGAGTGCTGTGTCCAGTTGTGGGCTCCTCCATTGCAGAGAGATGTTGAGGTGCTGGAAGGTGTTGAGAGAAGGGCAGCAAGGCTGGGGAGGGGCCTGGAGCACAGCCCTGTGAGGAGAGGCTGAGGGAGCTGGGGGTGTGCAGCCTGCAGCAGAGGAGGCTCAGGGCAGAGCTCATTGCTGCCTGCAGCTCCCTGCAGGGAGGCTGTAGCCAGCTGGGGTTGGGCTCTGCTGCCAGGCAGCCAGCAGCAGAAGAAGGGGACACAGCCTGAAGCTGTGGCAGGGCAGGTCTGGGCTGGATGTGAGGAGGAAGTTCCTGGCAGAGAGAGTGATTGGCATTGGAATGGGCTGCCCAGGGAGGTGGTGGAGTGGCCGTGGCTGGAGGTGTTGAAGCCAAGCCTGGCTGGGGCACTTAGTGCCATGCTCTGGTTGGTTGGGCAGGGCTGGGTGCTAGGTTGGGCTGGCTGAGCTTGGAGCTCTCTTCCAACCTGCTTGATGCTATGATTCTATGAAGTAAGGCTAAAGCCCAGATCTGGGCACAGGTACACCTAGCTCAGGAAGGGTCTGTGCTGAAGTGGGGCTCCAGGAGCAATGGGAGCATGAGTGGGGGGCTCAGGCAAGGCTGACTGGGACAAGATCAATGCACTCAGAGTCCTGAAAATATCTCTTCTGTTAGGTGAAGGCCATGCAAAGCTCTCCTTGGAAATAAGCCCAGAGCAGGCAGGCTGTGTGACTTGTCATCTCCATTTCTCATCCCAATATTCTCTTCCTTTAAACTGGCTCAGGTTTGTTTACTTGGCTCAGCAGTTACAGTGTGGTCCAGGTTATATTCAGAGGCTTTGTTTCACAGCTTGATGTAAGTGATGTGCAGTAGCAAACCTTGAGTAACAACTCTGCAGCCAGGTAAGATCCCTGGTGAGACCAATGTGGGAGTTCACAGGACTGAAATATGCCCTTTCACTACAAACAGCTCCTTGGTACTGTGAGTGATGGAAGTCAGATACAGGACTATGCTGATGCCTCTACACCAGGAATCTGCCAGTACTTGTCTGTGTCTACCTCTCTCTCTGTAGTCTCCTCCAGTGAGGGTTCCACCAGGTCCACTCAGGTGTCCTTCAAACCCAGACCATCCTGTGAGACACCAGACTCTTTCTTTAAGTGCTTCTCTGAGCTACTGCAGAACACAGCAACTGCCTTTGAAGAGTTCTGTGGCCCCAAGTCTGCAGGGGTAGATCTGAGCAGAAGCATTAAGGCTTGCAGAGAAGATCTGTGCAGTGTGGCTCTGTCTTCCACGGCACATACAGTGTCCATTTGCCTTTCTCCTTTGCCCAGAGAAACCCTCAGAGTGCTGCCAGTGTGGATGTTGAAAACAAACCAGTCTGAGAAAGGACAGCAGAGGCATTTTAACTGCCTTCTGCAGATGCTCTTAGTTCCTGGCATGTGTCTGAGACAACAGCCCTCTTAACTATATTCAAGCACAGATCTGTAGCTCCATTTTAGCTCTCTTTGAGGTTGGGTTAACGAGAAGTCATATTCTTTCTGCAGTTTAAGGCCTCATTTACTTCCCCTAATGGACCATTTTAGCCACTCTGGTATATTTGAAGTACTACAACCCTCCCACCCTAGGGACTGCTGTAGTGGTAGGTGATGTAGAGGGGCAGGGCTCTTACAGGAGCAAGCCGTGGCAGTGTGAAGCACCACGATGGTGTCCACACTGCGTTTGGAACCACCACTGCTAGTCTGGCTTCAGGTTCTTGACCTGCCCACTTCTTCTCTGGAAAACAGGAGTGTGGAGCAACCCTCCCACCCTAGGGACTGAGTCAGAGAATCAGAGAGTCAAGCAGGTTGGAAGAGAGCTCCAAGCTCAGCCAGCCCAACCTAGCACCCAGCCCTGCCCAACCAACCAGACCATGGCACTAAGTGCCCCAGCCAGGCTTGGCTTCAACCCCTCCAGCCACGGCCACTCCACCCCCTCCCTGGGCAGCCCATTCCAATGCCAATCACTCTCTCTGCCAGGAACTTCCTCCTCACATCCAGCCCAGACCTGCCCTGCCACAGCTTCAGGCTGTGTCCCCTTCTGCTGCTGGCTGCCTGGCAGCAGAGCCCAAGCCCAGCTGGCTACAGCCTCCCTGCAGGGAGCTGCAGACAGCAATGAGCTCTGCCCTGAGCCTCCTCTGCTGCAGGCTGCACACCCCCAGCTCCCTCTCTGCCTGCCTGCTCTCAGCCACTCTGGCCCCAGCCTCTAGTGCTGCTTGGGGTTGCTGTGGCCAAAGTGCAGAACCCTGCCCTTGGCCTTCTTCAGTCTCATCCCATTGGCCTCTGCCCACCCATCCAGCCTGGCCAGGTCCCTCTGCAGGGCTCTCCTGCCTTCCAACAGATCAACACCTGCTCCTAGCTTGGTTTCATCTGCAAACTCACTAATGCTGGAGTGACTGCTGGAGTAGTAGGTGATGTATAGGGGCAGGGCTCTTCCAGGAGCAAGCTGTGGCAGCGTAAGGCACCACGATGGTGTCCACACTGCGTTTGGAACCACCACTGCTAGTCTGGCTTCAGGTTCTTGACCTGCCCACTTGTTCTCTGGAAAACAGGAGTGTGGAGCAGGCCTAAAACCTAAAGATCTCCTGATACATATTAGCCAAGAGCTACTGTGCCTTCAGCTCATTAGAGATGCTCAAAGAGCTCCGAGCTTGTGTCCTAAAGGTAATAGCTCTGAAAGGTTTCCCCTTCACGAAAGTGCCTCTCTTTCTGCAGTCCTTGATCTCTTCTCCCAGCAGACCACATTGCTGGAGATGCTTTTTTTTACCTGAACACTTCATGTTTTCCTCCAGCCCTCAGCCTGCCATTACTCAGCACTCTGCCCTGGCTGGCACGAAGCAGCCTGTCCTCATGGGGTGCCCTGCTGCTGCTGCTGGGAATTGGGGTTGTGACTTCCAAGTGTAGAGCTTCCAGGGAGCCAGAAGCAGTTCTGCAGGCTATGGGGGCTCGCTGCTGTTGGTTGCTGCTGTAGTTTTGGATGACTAATTCCTACCAAACACTGGCAAGTTGCCTCATAAACAGCACTCCTGAGTAGCAGCTTGCTGCAAGAATGGCTTTTTAAACTTGAACCTGCCTGGTACCCAGATGGTCCCCCTTAGGCTCTGATCATTCGTGGCCGTTAATGACCCTGGCAAACAGTTTCCTGTTGTATCAGATTCCAGCTTAGCTATTCTTATTCTGTCTACCCAAATTCCCTTTGGAATTTCAGCTTGTCAGGAAGGGATGGGACAGGTCACCTGCACTACTGCTCCTGCCTCAGTCGAGCTGTGAATGTGCTGCCTGCCTTTACAAATGAAGCACCGTCTCAGGCAGAGGTCGGGCAAGTCTAACTGCTCCTGCCTGCTGTCTCAGGATGAGGATTTCCCTGCCGAAGTGTGGGGGAGAGGTGGGCTAAAGCCATAGAGTTGACAGCATTGCCCATGCTGTAAGTGCAGGGGACCACAGGGCTGAGGGAAGGGGACTGTGACTCCTGGGAGCGTTACCAGCAAGGCTGCAGGAATGCCTGTGTAAGGTTATGTGAGGTGCTTGATACTTTCACAGCTCACAGATGGGTCCTGGGTGGTAAAATACTGGACCCCCCCACCACTTCTTTGGCCAGGACTCCAGGAAATCCAGCACAAATGTGGGTGAGGTCCTTTGGTCCTTACACCTCCGACAGCCTCCGGGGTTGGATCCTTGCCGCTGCCCTGTACAGGCACCGACGTGCCAATGCCCTTTGCCTTCATCTGACGCCGACTTCCCTTTGGGCTGCAGCTCCTGGCATATCGGCAAGCCAGCTGCCTAGCCGGGAACAGGCACAGCAGTGGCCACATTGTCTCTTGTCTCTCTGTCGACTCGAGGGCAGTTTTTTCCAGCGCAGGAGGTGCCCAGGTCCGCGTTTTGTTAGGGAGCTGCGCCCAGACGGGCTGGCGCCAGCAAGGAGCAGCCTCTTACCGGGGCTGTGTATCTGCTGCTTCTTCAGTGTCCGCTTCGCTGTCACTTCTGTCGCTTTGCCCTTCTTGCTGCGGTGTGAATCGGGGCTGTCTTGCATAACGTAACCCGATCTGGGCAGGGGAAGCTATCGCCTGTCTTTGTCCGTGTGCTTATCTCCTAAGCAAGCATTAACACTCTCCAGAGGTCCCAGCTCCTCGCCGCAGCTCCCAGTCGGCAGCTGCAGCTTTGCTTCTCTTCCCTGCTTACAAATTTACCCACAGATTTCCATCACCCACAGAGCTGTTTGCAGAGAGGTCAGCAGCCAGCCCCCCGTGCCGTGATTAAATACCTCCAAGGAGGTGCCCAGTAAGTTCCAGGGCTCCCAGCATTGCTGGTTACTGGTGCTGAGGCTGCTGCACCCCTCCGAATGAGCTCACCGAAGTTACCACTTGCCTGTTTGACCAGCCACAAACGAAACCTTCTGTGCAATGACCTTCTGAGTTGCTGGGGTATGTGTACCTGCACAGCTACATCTGCAACGTTAACACCTCCGGGGGGAGTGGAAGCAGAGTGAGGAGCGCACAGGTCCTGTGCTGCAATGGATGTGACTGTAACAGAGGTATTTTTGCACATACCTTGTCACAGCAATGTGTGATGACAGTGCATTTACTTTACAAGCTTTTGTGGCAAGGACTTGCTAGCACAGAATACCCACAGGACACTAAATGTACCTTGAGCTCTTCCTTGAACTCAATCAGAAGAATCACGAAGCTTAGGCTGCTTTTTCTTCCTGTCCCATGATGTAATTGCCGAGCTGCTTCTTGTGCTGGTTGCAGCAGGAGAGCACAGAGTGTCCGAAAGGAGCTGTTGGCTTCAGCTGGCTCCTCCTGGTGCTTTATTGCACCTCTCAAATGAGACCATTTTTAGTTTTCTGAGCTCCCTGAAAACAAAACAAAATGAACTAAAACCAAACCAAAACTTTTTAGGATATCAGGAAGTGACAGGACTGGGGGGAGTGGAGCAAAGCTGGAGGTGGGGAGAGTGAGGCTGGAGGTGAGGAGGAAGTTGTTGAGCAGGAGAGTGGTGAGAGGCTGGAATGGGTTGCCCAGGGAGGTGGTTGAGGCCTCATGGCTGGAGGTGTTTCAGGCCAGGCTGGCTGAGGCTGTGGTCAGGCTGCTCTAGGGTAGGGTGTCCCTGGGCATGGCAGGGGGGTTGGCACTGCCTGATCCTTGTGCTCCCTTCCAACCCTGCCTGATTCTATGATTCTGTGATTCAAAACAAAACCAAACAAAAGCCTGGATGAGACACTTAGTGCCATGGTCTGGTTGATTGGATAGGGCTGGGTGCTAGGTTGGACTGGATGAGCTTGGAGGTCTCTCCCAGCCTCCTTGATTATATGATTCTATGATTGGCCAGGGCTGGGTGCTAGGTTGGACTGGATGAGCTTGGAGCTCTCTTCCTGCCTGCTTGATTCTATGAAACAAAACAAACCCCAAACAAACAGAACAAACCTAAAAACAAACCCAAGAAAACTCAAACCAAACTCCAAACCAGCAGTTTTACACTGAGAGGAACTTGCAGTCTGGACATTATCATCTTAGTTTTCTGCCATTCCCACCTCTTCAGGTAATGAACTGACCTGTGAAATGAACCTCAAACCTCCTGCAGAGTTCTGCAGTAGGTATGGATTGTTACAGCTCTGGGTGCAGGCAGGATGGCTCCATCAATCCTGCACACCCCATGCTGGCACAAGCCACAGTTCATGTTACAAGAGCAGGCATATTCATAATAAGAGGTAGGGTTATTACAGTTATTTCTTGGAGTTCATTAACATAGGTATTTTTCCATTCTCCTCCCCAATTCCAACCTCAGTGGTCTGGAATGGTTATCATAGAATCATAGAATCACAGAGTCAAGCAGGCTGGAAGAGATTTCCAAGCTCAGCCAGCCCAGCCTAGCACCCAGGCCTGGCCAATCACAGAATCATAGAATCACAGAGTCAAGCAGGCTGGAAGAGATTTCCAAGCTCAGCCAGCTCAACCTAGCAGCCAGCCCTGCCCAAGCAACCAGAGCATGGCACTAAGTGCCCCAGCCAGGCTTGGCTTCAACACCTCCAGCCACGGCCACTCCACCACCTCCCTGGGCAGCCCATTCCAATGCCAATCACTCTCTCTGCCAGGAACTTCCTCCTCACATCCAGCCCAGACCTGCCCTGCCACAGCTTCAGGCTGTGTCCCCTCTTCTGCTGCTGGCTGCCTGGCAGCAGAGCCCAACCCCAGCTGGCTACAGCCTCCCTGCAGGGAGCTGCAGGCAGCAATGAGCTCTGCCCTGAGCCTCCTCTGCTGCAGGCTGCACACCCCCAGCTCCCTCAGCCTCTCCTCACAGGGCTGTGCTCCAGGCCCCTCCCCAGCCTTGCTGCCCTTCTCTCAACACCTTCCAGCATCTCACCATATCTGTCATGAACACTCCACACAGTCTTCCTCACAGGTTCTTTTTTATCTCTGATCAGCAGACCCTGCTTTATTGCTGATGTCAGGATATCCATGCTTCTCCTGTATCTCCTTCCTGCTTTCCTTAGTCACTGCAGGCCTGGGTCTTAACAAGATTGCTTCTCAGAGATCTCCAAGGAGTAGCTGCAAACACTCCTACAGCAGCCCTTGTTTAGGTTTGCAGATTATCAACTGATGACTACAAACAAACACCTCTACAGAGTTTGGTATTTTATGGTTTGTCAAAATGTGCATCTGGTCATGTTTTGAAAACAAAATAAACCAAAACCAAACTAAACCAAAAACGAACAAGAAAAGCCTGGATGAGGCACTTAGTGCCATGGTCTGGTTGATTGGACAGAGCTGGGTGCTAGGTTGGACTGGATGAGCTTGGAGCTCTCTTCCAACCTGCTTGACTCTTATGATTCTATGAAATAAAAAACCCCAAACAAACAAAAGAAACCCACAAATAAACAAAACAAACCCACACACAAACCAAAACCAAACCTAAGCAACTCAAACCAAACCCCAAGCCAGCAGCTTTACACCAAGAGGAACTTGCTGTCTGGACATTATCATCTTAATTTTCTGCCATTCCCACCTCTTCAGGTAATGAGCAGGGATCCTGACCATTTCCTCCACGGCTGGGGAGTGATTTTTCTCCATCTTGCTGCTGGCAGCCTGGCTCAGGCTCTCTGTGACCAGTTTGCTGTTGAGATCTCATTTCCCAGTGGTGTAATCCTTTGCCTCAGATCCTTCTCACACCCATGGGTCATTTTGAGAATGCCCCAAAGCATCATCTCCATTTATAGAATCATAGAATGGTTTAGGTTGGAA
>WAAF01017216.1:21873-32427 GCA_013400475.1 Tricholaema leucomelas
CTGCCCACACTGCTCTTGCTGCAGCCCAGCACAGGGTTGCTGTCTGGGCTGCATGTGCACACTGCAGGCTCAGGTTGAGCTTTTTGTCAACCCAGACCCCCAGGTCCTTCTCCTGAGGGCTGCTCTCAGCCATTCCCCACCCAGCCTGGAGCTGTGCCTGGGATTGCACTGACCCAGGTGCAGGACCTTACACTTGGCCTTGTTAAATGTCATGAGGTTGGCCTGGGCACAGCTCTCCAGCCTGTCCAGGTCCCAGGTTAGCAGTGTGGCAGGCTGGCTGGCTTCACTTCTGGGACGTTTTGCATCCATGAAATCTGTGACAACCCTGCCCAAAGATGAGTGCACTTGGATCTTGTTGGTAACTGGAGCATGCCCAGCTCTGCCAACAATCAGATTGGTTGTTCAACCTGGAGTACTGTGCACAGTTCTGCAGCCTCCAACAAAGAAAGGACATGGAACTGTTAGAGCCAGTCCAGAGAAGTGCCACAGGGATGCTGAGAGGGCTGCAGCAGCTCTGCTGTGAGGACAGGCTGCAAGAGTTGGGGCTTTTCAGCCTGGAGAAGAGAAGGCTTGGAGGAGACCTTCCAGGGTCTGAAGGGGGCTACAGGAAGGCTGGAGAGGGACTATTGACAAGGTCTGGTGATGACAGGAGGAGGAGGAATGGGTTTGAACTGGAAGAGGGGGGATTGAAACTGGATGTCAGAAAAAGTTCTTTGCAGTGAGGGTAGTGAGCGACTGGCACAGGTTGCCCAGAGAGGTTGTGAAGCACAGACAGTGAGGGTGGTGAGACACTGGCACAGGTTGCCCAGGGAGGTTGTGGAGCACAGAANAGGCCTCATCCAACCTGGCCTTGAACACCTCCAGGGAGGTTGTGGAGCACAGAAGCACCCAATGTGATCAAAGATCACATTGGGTGATTCTGTGCTCCACAACCTCCCTGGAAGTGTTCAAGGCCAGGTTGGATGAGGCCTTGAGCAACCTGTTCTAGCGGGAGGTGTCCCTGCCTATGGCACAGGGAGGTTGGAACTGGCTGATCCTTGAGGTCCCTTCCAACCTAAACCATTCTGTGATACTATGAACTTTACAGAGCCGCTTTTGCCATGAGTTTTGGGCTGTGATGGGGGTTTTTCTTTTGGGGTGTGCTCCTTTCAAGTGTCTCATCCCACTGCTAAAGCTCTGTCTTGTCTGTCTGTCTCTTTAGAACGACTCCTGGGGGAAGCAGTATTCCTATGCACTGTTCAAGGCCATGAGTCACATGCTGTGCATTGGCTACGGGCAGCAGGCTCCTGTTGGCATGTCAGATGTGTGGCTCACCATGCTCAGCATGATTGTTGGTGCCACCTGCTATGCCATGTTCATCGGCCACGCCACCGCCCTGATCCAGTCTCTGGACTCCTCGCGGCGCCAGTACCAGGAGAAGGTAAGGACTGGGCTTTGTAATCCTTCTGTGCCCCAGGGTTGCTTTCCAGGTGTGATGGTTTGGGTGCTACATTCCCCCTCCTCGCTTCAACTCTTGTGAAATCACCCAGACTGGACTCAGCCCAGCTGGGAGTTAAGGAATGAAGCTTTATACTCACAGCTTAGCACAAGGTCCAAGCAGTCTAGACTCAGCCCAGCTGGAAGTTAAGGAATGAAGCTTTATACTCACAGCTTAGCACAGTCTCCAAGCAGACTAGACTCAGCCCAGCTGGAAGTTAAGGAATGAAGCTTTATACTCACAGCTTAGCACAGCACTCAGCCCAGCTGGAAGTTAAGGAATGAAGCTTTATACTCACAGCTTAGCACAGCACTCAGCCCAGCTGGGAGTTAAGGAATGAAGCTTTATACTCACAGCTTAGCACAAGGTCCAAGCAGATATTTACAGCTAGGTACAGAAATAGACAAGTTAAAAGTGATACAGACACAGAACAGCCCTCCCAGAAACCAGAGACCCCAGGAGGAGCTCTCAACCACCCTTCCACCTTTTTTCCATCCCTCTACCTTATCCTAGACTATGCCTTATGGTCAAAGTGAGTTTGGAGGATTGGCAAGGGGGGTTTAAAAGCAGAATTAGTTGGGGTACATAGCCAAAGCCCAGGAAGGAAAGTGCAGGCACCAACTCTGATAGATAGAGACTCTCACACTCTCACACACTGTCTTATCTATGGTTGTGTTCTTGTGTTTATACGTCCTAGCAAGCCTAGGAGTGAAGTAGACATCACCACTGTTCTGCTTTTACAGCCTATAATCTAATTTCTCTCATTAAAAGATCCCAATTTGCCTCAAACAGGAATAGAGTAGAGTAGAGTAGAATAGAATAGAATCGACCGTGTTCAGCCTGGAGCAGAGGAGGCTCCCAGGTGACCTTCTTGTGACCTTCCAGCATCTGAAGGGGGCTCCAAAAAGGCTGGGGAGGGACTTTTTAGGCTGTGAGGGAGTGCCAAGCCTGGGGGGAATAGAGCAAAGGTGGAGGTGGGGAGGTTCAGCCTGGCTGTGAGGAGGCAGTTGTTGAGCAGGAGAGTGGTGAGAGGCTGGAATGGGTTGCCCAGGGAGGTGGTTGAGGCCCCATGGCTGGAGGTGTTTGAGGCCAGGCTGGCTGAGGCTGTGGTCAGGCTGCTCTAGGGTAGGGTGTCCCTGGGCATGTCAGGAGGGTTGGCACTGCCTGATCCTTGTGCTCCCCTCCAACCCTGCCTGATTCTATGATTCTAGGTTGGAAGAGACTTAGCACCCCAGGCTGGCTGGTGGATGCCAGGGGTCATTGCAGGGCTGTCTGTGAGCAATACGAGAGGCCTGAGGTGCAACCTCTTTGTCTCCACAGTCGATTGGCAGTTCACACCCCATCTGTTTGCTCAGGAGGAAACAGATGCAAGATAAGGTGAATGATAGCAGGGCAAGGGGGTGATTGTTGTTGTCTCTGACTGTCTCTTCAGACTGACATTATCAGTGTCACAGGTATGTAGAATTGTGTCACTTTTTCCTTTCCCAGCTCTTCTTTCAAATCCCCTGTGACCCTTCCAGAATGTGCAGCTTTTTGTTTAGCAGCTACTTGAAAACTATCTGGATTATTCACTTGCAGTGCTCCTCAGTGAACCTGCCTAACAAACCCTAAAGCACAAATCAAAGCTCAGGAGCTCCAAACAGGTTCCCCAGGTAGCTATCGAATTAATTGCACAGTGATGGAGTTGCATAATGTAGGGCACAGACAAAAATGTCACCACTGATCAGGTTACCACTGCAGTAACTGCTGAGGAGGGGGTTGAGGAGATGCTGTGAATGTATAAGATGGCAAGGGGCAAACAGGATCAGGCACCATGATTCAGCTGGTGAGGGATAATCATGGAGCTGCCTCAATTGCTTACCTCTTTCCACACCTTCAGGATCTTGCTGCCTGCACATTGGCATTTCGTTGTGGAAAGCAAAGGGGCTGCTGGTGCAACAATACCTGGACCCCCAGGACACAGCCAGGCAAAACCTTTGCCTTCAACTTCTGGTTGAACCTGCAGGCCTGAACCTCCACAAGGCAGGAGAGCTAACTAAAGAGTGGCTGTGTTCGACTAAGAGCAAGGACTTGAGTGGCTCCAAGCTGAGAAAGGGACTTCAGCACAAAGACAGCAGGATCACAGCATCACAGGATATTAGGGGTTGGAAGGAACCTCCATAGATAGAATAGAATAGAATAGAATAGAATAGAATCAACCAGGTTGGAAGAGACCTCCAAGATCATCCAGTCCAACCTAGCACCCAGCCCTGGCCAGCCAACCAGACCATGGCACTAAATGCCTCATCCAGTCCATTGAGTCCAACCCCTCTGCCAGAGCAGGACCAGAGAATCCAGCTCAGGCTGCAGAGGAACACATCCAGACAGGGCTGGAAAGGCTCCAGGGAAGGAGACTCCACAACCTCTCTGGGCAGCCTGTGCCAGTGCTCTGTCACCCTTACAGTAAAGAAGTTCTTCCTTATGTTGAGGTGCTGCAGTTTCCACCCATTGCTCCTTGTCCTATCCCAGGACACAACTGATCAGAGTCTGTCCCCTGCCCCTTGACCCCCAGCCCTCAGGTATCAATAGACATTGATCAGATCCCCTCTAAGTCTTCTCTTCACCGGACCAAACAGCCCCAGGTCCCTCAGCCTCTCCTCCCCAGGCAGTGCTGCAGCTCTTTAATCACCTTCCTAGCCCTGCCTTGGACTCTCTCCAGCAGATCCCTGTCCCTCCTGAACTGGGGAGCCCAGAACTGGATGCAGTATTCCAGGTAGGGCCTCACTAGGACAGAGTAGAGGGGGAGAAGAACCTCCCTGGCTCTGCTGGCCACACTCCTCTCCATGCAGGTTACTTTCACTGAAGTAACCTGCATTAAGAGGAGCAAGAGCCCTCAGTTAGTAGGGCCAGAGGTGGCATAGACAAGGAGGTGTTATGATAAAGGTCTTATGGGTATGTTGGGTCTAAAGATTAAGCAGATTAGTTGCCAGCCCTAGGAAGAGTTAGTTGCCAGCTCTAGGAAGAGTTAGTTGCCAGTCCTATTCTGCCCCTGCCCTGCCAGCTGCTGATTTGACCTAGGTACAAGGATAGCCCTTGTTCAAGTGGGTGAATGATGAGTAGCATGCACAGGCTGGGTGGATTTGAAGTTCAGAGAGGAGGTGGAAGAAAGGATTTGCTGGATGGCTTAGGAAGAGGTTTGAGGTGTGGGGGGGTTACAACACAGAGCCACAGGAGTGGGGCAGAGCAAAGGAGACAAATGATTTGAGCATAGGGAAGGTCTCATACCACAGCTGCAACTAAAAGAGGGGAATGACCCAGGAGAAAATGTGTGGAGGACTGGGCTGTGCACAGAGCTTTACCACTCTGTTCCAGACTGGCTGGACTAATTCTACTTGAGAGCAAGGCATGCCAGAGAGAAGGACACTGCAGCACTAGGAGTGCAAGCTGATCAAATCTCTGCAGGCAGAGTATTTATTCAAATGTGTTTGAAGTGGCATGGAAGTCAAGGACTGATTTGCAAATCCAACCACCTGGGCCCTGCCAGCTGCAGCCAATTTTACACCTGCAGAACTGGGCACTAAGGGATTGATCTCAAGCCAGGGCTGAAGACAAGGGCAGAACTTGACCCTGGGCAGGTGGATTCCAGTCAGTGCTCAGGAAAATCAGTCACTAGGAAGCCAGCAAGGACTGAGGTAAGGGTGGCAGAAGAAGTGTCACCCATCAGTGCCTCAGCAGGGACTGAGGCAAGGGTGGCAGAAGAACTGTCACCCACTAATGCCTCAGCAGGGACTGAGGCAAGGGTGGCAGAAGAACTGTCACCCACTAATGACTCAGCAGGGATTGAGGCAAGGGTGGCAGAAGAAGTGTCACCCATCAGTGCCTCAGCAGGGACTGAGGCAAGGGTGGCAGGAGAAGTGTCACCCACTAATGCCTCAGCAGGGACTGAGGCAAGGGTGGCAGAAGAAGTGTCACCCACTAATGCCTCAGCAGGGACTGAGGCAAGGGTGGCAGAAGAAGTGTCACCCATGAATGCCTCATTAGAATGTGGAGATGTGAATGAGAGGGTTAAAAGTACTGCATCCAGTTCTGGAGCCCCTGTTAAAAGAAAGATCTGGAAGGTGTCCAGAGAAGGGCCATGAGGATGATTAGAGGGCTGGAGCTGCTCTGCTGTGAGGACAGGCTGAGAGAGTTGGGACTGCTCAATCTGGAGAGGAGACCTCTTTTATGGCCTTCCAGTATCTGAAGTGGGCTACAAGAAAGCTGGGGAGGGACTTTGTAGGCTGTCAGGTAGTGACAGGACTGGGGGCAATGGAACAAAACTAAAAGTGGGGAGATTCAGCTTGGATCTTAGGAAGAAGTTCTTCAGTGTGAGGGTGGTGAGAATTTGGCACAGGTTGCCCATGGAGGTGGTGGAAGCCTCATCCCTGGAGGTGTTTAAGGCCAGGCTGGATGTGGCTCTGAGCAACCTGATCTAGTGTGAGATGTCTCTAGCCATGGCAGGGGGCTTGGAGCTGGCTGATCCTTGAGGTCCTTTCCTACCCTGACGATTCTGATCCTCTGAAGAGATGCAGGAGAAGAGCTCTGTAGCAAGAGCAGTGGATAGAGGATTTAACAAAGGATGCATTTGGTGGTTGGAGCAGGTTCATTTCCCAGCCTATACTCCTGAAATTAAAGCCCCAGGCACTGGGTCTCTTAATTTTCCTCTTGCAATTGGCCTAAAAACAAATAATCTATTTCCTTTCTGCATTCCTTAGCACTTTGGCCACGATTCAAAGGAGGCTGCTTGGTGATTTGCAGCCCTGCAACTCAATTTAACCCAGTCTTTGTGGGACAGTGTGGCTGCTGGAGTGCAGCAGAAGCAAAGCAGCAGTTTAGAGCAGGCAGCAGTTTAGAGAGCTCTGCTAAGTACAGCTTGGGGCTGCACACAACATGGCTCTGCCTCACAACTCAGCAGAGACCTCAGCAGCTTGTGCTGGGAGTAGCCAAAGTAAAGGGAGGTGGTGGGGAGGGAGAAGAATAGCAGAGGAAGAGGAGGGAAGGTTACAGCTGGTAACAGCAGGTTCACCAGGAGCTAATGCTGTACCTTCATGGTCAAGAAGGTCTCCTGAGGTGCATGAGGAAGAGTGTGGTCAGCAGGTTGAGGGAGGTTCTCTTTCCCCTCTACTCTGCCCTAGTCAAGCCACCTCTGAAATATTGTGTCCAGTTCTGGGCTTCCCAGTTTGACAGTGACAAGAAGCTACTGGAGAGAGTCCAGGGAAGGCCCAGAAGGATGCTGAGGGGCCTGGAGCATCTCTGTGAGAAGGAAAGGCTGAGAGCCTGGAGAAGAGCAGCCACAGAGGGGACCTGAACAATGCTCAGCAAGAACTAAAGGCTGAAGGGCCAAGAGGCTGGGGCCAGGCTCTTGTCAGTGGTGCCCAGGGACAGGACAAGCAGCAATGGGCAGAAACTGGAAATCAGGAGGTTCCATCAGAACCTGAGGAGAAAGTTGTGTGATGTGAGGGTGCTGGAGGCATGGAGCAAGCTGTCCAGAGAGGTTGTGGAGTCTCCTTCTCTGGAGAGATTGCAACCTCACCTGGACATTGTGATCCTGCTGTGGGTGCCCCCACTTTAGCAGTGGGGATTGGACTGGATGATCCCCAGAGGTCTCTTCCAGCCCCCAGCATGCTGGGATGCTGGGATTCTGTGTAAATGTGAGTCTGTGGTGAAGATTCAGATGGGTTTAGATCTCTGCCAAAGCAGCTTGTTCTGTCCTTGTACAAACAGAGCAATCAAAGCCAAGATGTGCTGTCTGTTGGCTCCAGCAGCAGGCTTGTCTCACTCTGAATTCACTGAACATTTGGACATTCAATCCCTGCCCTGTCCAGACCTCCTCCAGCAACATCTGACTTCATCCTCTGCTGATTTCCACAAGGCAGGGTAGCTCCCTGGGGTCGATGGAGGGGTAGGAAGCATGGAGAGTGAAGCTGCACCCTCCAAGACAGCATAGTGCTGAGGTGTCTGAGTGCAAGTGAAGAGCCTCCTGTGGCAGGGGACACTCACACCAGCTCAGGCACTGGAGGTGGCACAGCCATCATGTAAGTCTGGCTCTCTGCCTCCCTTCAAAAGCTCTGAGTCAGAAGAGCTCTTCAGGTCTGGCACTCTGAAGTGACTGTTCTATTTCCAGCCTAAAAGGCAAACTTAGAAGGGACTAATCTTGCCTTGCAGAGTGTGTTGTGCTCTGGAGTACTGTTGCATGGTACCAGTCAGTGGCAAGAGTTGCCTTTGCCTTCTTAACCTCACTCTGGTGTCTAACTGCAAAGTGGGTTTGCACCCAGGATTGGTGCAAAGTCCCTGCATGTGACAGGAGATGTGCTGGGAGGCTTTCCCCAGGCCATGCTGTGCAGTTAAAAGCTACAACTGACTCCATCTGACAGCTTCAATTGAAGAGGGGAAGCCTCACAAACCCACTTGCAACCACTGCTCCCTGCCACCGCTCTCAACTGCACCAGCTCACCCTTTTGAGCTTCCCAGACCTCTACTGAGCTGAATTCTTTCTCCTGGGTTAGTTTTCTGCCAGTTTAGTGGCTTGAATTTGCTTACTGTAGAGTCCAGTGGGTGCTAGAGCTGGTGCAGGGTGCTGCTGGAGAAAGCCTGTAAGCAGGAGCAGAGGCCTAAGTCCCATTTCATAGAATCATAGAATCAGGCAGGGTTGGAAGGGAGCACAAGGATCAGGCAGTGCCAACCCCCTGCCATGCCCAGGGACACCCTACCCTAGAGCAGCCTGACCACAGCCTCAGCCAGCCTGGCCTGAAACACCTCCAGCCATGGGGCCTCAACCACCTCCCTGGGCAACCCATTCCAGCCTCTCACCACTCTCCTGCTCAACAACTTCCTCCTCACCTCCAGCCTCACTCTCCCCACCTCCACCTTTGCTCCATNGCTGCTCTGCAGCCATTCACTGCCCAGCCTGGATTGGTGCTTTTTCAGGTCCTGGATTGGTGCTTGTTCAGGTATCCTTGGATCAGCTCAAGCCTTAACCTGAGTGCAGAACAATCCCACAGCCTGCAGTAGCTGGCTCACGTGAGAGGAAGTGTTTCCTGCTGAGGAGATCACAGAAGCACAGACTGCTTTAGGTTGGAAGGGACCTTTAAAGGTCATCCAGTCCAACCCCCCTGCAGTCAGCAGGGACATTTGCAACTAGAGCAGGTTGCTCAGAGCCACAAACAACCTGACCTGGAATGGTTCCAGGGATGGGGCAGCTCCCACCTCTCTGGGCAACCTGGGACAGACTCTCACCATCGTTGTTAAAAAATCCTTCCTTGTATCTAGTCTCAGTCTGCCTCTTTCAGTTCAAACCATCCCCCCCTTGTCCTCCCCCAAGGTCTGTCCCCAGCTGCTTTCAGTCCAAACCATCCCACTCTTATCCTCCCCCAAGAGACTCTGCTAAAGGTCTGTCCCCAGCTTGTTTCAGTCCAAACCATCCCCCCCTTGTCCTCCCTCAAAGTCTGCCCCCAGCTGCTTTTAGTCCAAACCATCCCACTCTTGTCCTCCCCCCAAGTCTGTCCCCAGCTTGTTTCAGTCCAAACCATCCCACTCTTGTCCTCCCCCTACAGCCTCTGCTGAAGGTCTGTCCCCAGCTTCTTTCAGTCCAAATCATCCCCCCCTTGTCCTCCTCCAAGGTCTGTCCCCAGCTGCTTTCAGTCCAAACCATCCCCTTCTTATCCTCCCCCAACAGACTCTGCTAAAGTCTGTCCCCAGCCTCTTTCAGTCCAAACCATCCCCCCCTTGTCCTCCCCCAAAGTCTGTCCCCATCTTGTTTCAGTCCAAACCATCCCACTCTTGTCCTCCCCCTACAGCCTCTGCT
This sequence comes from Tricholaema leucomelas, assembly GCA_013400475.1. Classification (NCBI taxonomy): domain Eukaryota; kingdom Metazoa; phylum Chordata; class Aves; order Piciformes; family Lybiidae; genus Tricholaema lacrymosa; species Tricholaema leucomelas. The sequence goes on from WAAF01017216.1 coordinate 31,173, forward strand.
GAAGGTCTTGTCCCCAGCTTCTTTCAGTGCAAACCATCCCCCTCTTGTCCTCCCCCAAGGTCTGTCCCCAGCTTCTTTCAGTCCAAACCATCCCCTTCTTCTCCTCCCCAACAGACTCTGCTTCTCCTCCCCAGCAGACTCTGCTGAAGGTCTTGTCCCCAGCTTCTTTCAATGCAAACCATCCCCCTCTTGTCCTCCCCCAAGGTCTGTCCCCAGCTTCTTTTAGTCCAAGTCATCCTCACCTTGTCCTCCCCCAACAGACTCTGCTAAAGATCTGTCCCCATCTTGTTTCAGTCCAAACCATCCCACTCTTGTCCTCCCCCTACAGCCTCTGCTGAAGGTCTTGTCCCCAGCTTCTTTCAATCCAAATCATACCCTCCTTGTCCTCCCCCAAGGTCTGTCCCCAGCTTCCTTCAGTCCAAATCATCCCACTTTGTCCTCTCACAGCAGGCCCTCCTGAAGGTCTGTCCCCAGCTTTCTGATCAGCTCCTTTAAGCACTGAAGGGCTACCAGAAGGTCTCTTTGGAGCCTTCTCTTCTCCAGACCCAGCTCTTTTCAAAGCCCAACTCTCTCAGCCTTCCCTTCCTCCACATGCTTCCCATGGACATGGTTGGGTGTAGTGCCGTGGTGCCAGCTCCTTGTGCTGTCAGCCCACATCCAGCTTTTCACCCACCACACCCTCAAGTCCTCCTCAGGGCTGCTCTCCAGCCTGGATTGCTCAGGAAACCAGACCAACCTCTAAATGCTCTTCCTGCTTTTTTTCAGGTTCCCTTGTTAAAGCCTTTCCCTGGGTTAATCATGGAATCATAGCATCAGGCAGGTTGGAAGAGAGCTCCAAGCTCAGCCAGCCCAACCTAGCACCCAGCCCTGCCCAACCAACCAGACCATGGCACTAAGTGCCCCAGCCAGGCTTGGCTTCAACACCTCCAGCCACGGCCACTCCACCACCTCCCTGGGCAGCCCATTCCAATGCCAATCACTCTCTCTGCCAGGAACTTCCTCCTAACAGCCACCACAGACCTGTCCTGGCACAGCTTCAGGCTGTGTCCCCTTCTTCCCAGCTGGCTACAGCCACCCTGCAGGGAGCTGCAGGCAGCAATGAGCTCTGCCCTGAGCCTCCTCTGCTGCAGGCTGCACACCCCCAGCTCCCTCAGCCTCTCCTCACAGGGCTGTGCTCCAGGCCCCTCCCCAGCCTTGCTGCCCTTCTCTCAACACCTTCCAGCACCTCAACATCTCTCAGCAATGGAGGAGCCCA
>WAAF01017225.1:0-16107 GCA_013400475.1 Tricholaema leucomelas
AACCTTGGTGATACTGTGATACTGTAGTACTCTGAATAGTGCCAGGCAGCACTGTGAGGTTTGTGGTTAGATGATCATCCAACTGTAAGCAGCTCTGAAAGCCCCCATTTCATTTTGCATTGAAGAGTTTAAATGCAGGTATGTGCTCAGCTCTTCTTTTAACCACAACCCAACTACTGCATGAGGAAAAGGCTGTGGATATTGTCTACCTAGACATTTGAAAAGCCTTCAACGCTGTTCCCCACAGAATTCTCATGGGCAAACTGACTGCTTATGGCTTGGATGAACACAGCTCTGCTGGATAAAGCACTGGCTGGTCAAAAGGGCCCAAAGGGTGGTGGTCAATGGCATTAAATCCAGCTGGTGGCCGGACACAAGTGATGTCCCCTAGGGCTCAGTGTTGGAACCACTTCTGCTTAATATCTTTATTGATGACCTTGATGAAGACATTGAGTGTGTCATCAGTAAGTTTGTAGATGACACCAAGTTAGATGGCAATGTTGATCAACATGAGGGTAGGGAGGCTCTACAGGAGGACTTGGATAGATTGGATACATGGGCCAGTGTTAATGGCATAAGCTTCAACAAGACTAAATGCCAGGTCCTACACTTGGGCTATGACAACCTCAAGCAATGCTGAAGGCTTGGGGAAGTGTGGCTGGAAAGCTGTCTAGCTGAAAGGGACCTGGGGGTTATAACTGACAAGCAACTCATTATGAGCAAGCAGTGTGCTCGAGTGGCAAAGCAAGCTGATGACATCTTGGCTTGTATTAGAAATGCTGTGGCCAGCAGGAGTAGGGAGGTCCCCCTGTACTCTGCTCTGGTGAAGCCACACCCGAAGTATTGTGTTCAGTTTTGGGCACCTCATTGCAAGAGGGATGTGGAGGTGCTGGAATGAGTGCAAAGGAGGGCAGCAAAGCTGGTGAAGGGCCTGGGGAATAAATCTTATGAAAAGCAAGTGAGTGAGCTGGGGCTGTTTAGTTTGATACAGAGAAGGCAGAGGGGAGACTCCATCACTGTCTACAGCTACCTGAAAGGATGTTGTGGAGACGTTGGTGCTGGTCTCTTCTCACAAGTAAACAGTGATGGAACAAGAGGGAATGGCCTCAAGCTGCAACTGGGTAGGTTTGGACTGGACATTAGGAAAAAAAAACTCACAGAAAGAGTGGTCAAGCATTGGAATGGGCTGCCCAGGGATGTAGTTAAGTCACCAACCCTGGATGTGTTTAGAAGTTGTTTGCTTGTGATGCTTGGGGATATGGTTTAGGGTGAATCTGGTAGAGTAGGGATATTGGTTGGAGTTGGTTATCCTGAGGGTCTTTTCCAAACAGAATGTTTCTGTGATTCTGTGCTAGCCTTTTCACCTTTCCCAGATATGATGTTTAGTGTTGTGGGTATTGTGACTCAAGGCAATTAGAACAAAAAATCATGTCATAGGAGGCTGTGGCAAAGTGCCAGCACTGAGACCCTTCTTCTTGCTCTGCAGACCCACTCAGCAGCTCCTCAGTCTGAGAGTGCCCCTTAAGCATATTTAAGGCTAGAAAGACCTATGCTATTAGAAGATAAATGCCTGTCCTTACACTAGCAATCCCACAGCTAAAAGTGAAGTTTCCAGGGAGTCTGGGATTCAAAGGGAGTTGTAAAGGAAGACACCATCATTTCAGGCATGTTCCATGAAAGCACTCTCAGTGGCAAGCCTTCCTGGCACAGCTAGACTTAGCCATAGCTTTACAATTACACACACAGTACACACACAGTATCACCAAGGTTGGAAGAGAGCTCATAGATCATCAAGTCCAACCTGGACTATTACATACAAGCATGGATCACCTATCTACAGCTTGTCCAGCTCTAAGGAGGTTTAACTCAAAATAGAGGCTGATAAAGAGAGGAACTCACGTTACTCACACTGTTATTTCTTTAGGAGTGTAGTATTATCTGTCACTCCTGAAAAGTTGCCATTCCTTGTGGATCAGTTCCATAAAATAACTATGAGGTTACCTGCTACATTCCTTCTTTATCTGGTATAGAGTCTCTTTTCCTCTCTACCTCCCTCTCTCTGAACTAGGAGCTGCCTGTCTGTCTTTCTCAGAGATAATACCCTTCTTATCTCTATTGGTATACCTTGTTTTCCTAGACAAGCTGGGGCCTACATCTCTATAGGTAAGTCTCTCTCTTGTTTACTGTTTCCCACGTATTCAGCTTCATCAAGGAGTCAGAACACCCTATCTGGTTCTTCTGTGTTTACTTGTCTTCTGGAAGCACAAGCTTTTAGCCTTAAGAATATGCATGCTACCAAAAATCCTTTTAAGGATCATATTCTATCCACAAGCACAGAATGCCATTTGGCACACAACTACAGGTTGTTTTCTTTGCAAATTAGCAATGCAACACCACAATCTATGTGTAGATTGGTAAAAGATTTATTAGCCACCTACCTTGTCTTGGATTGTAATGACTCTGATCTCATTGTTGGAAGCCTAAAAGAATAAATCACAGACATCTTGCAGGTTGTGACTTCAGTTTTTCATTGCATTTAGTAGGGGAAACAGATTTATGAATACTTGAGCAGCACAAATTAAAAGCTGGAATTCATTGACAATAAAGGCTGCTCTGTTGTGTGGGGCTGTAATGATCATTGTTATTGATTAAGGATCTGTTCACTATTTGTATTCTTTCCCACATGTTCTAGCAAAAGCATAAAGAATATCTCTAGAAAGGCATTATGATATTCCCCCATAATATTAATAATACATTAGATTCTGAGAATGAACATTTACTGTGCTTTAGTAGGTAAGTGGTTGTAGATTTCAAGTTCCTCAGTTTGAAAGCAGGAATGATTGACTCTTGGTTGGAACAATTTACAGATTATTTCAGTAAAGCATACCACTGTTTGTTGCCACTGGGAGGAACCTTCCAATCTCTTGAAATTACATATTAGAGAAGCTACTTTGAATTGCTGGACCTATTTAAAGAGAAATTGACAGTTAACTTATCATTATCTGCCATCTGCACATAAAATGTCAGTCAAAAATCTACCAGTAAGAAAGGTTTGCTCCTTCTTTTGAACTTAAGTATACCCATTAGTTTTTCCCCTCTAATATGGTCAAAACAGTCTATAGTCCCTACAATCTCAGACTTTAAGTAAACACCCCTTTAGAAATATCAGTTTCTACACCACAAGTTTAAATTGTTGCCCAGTCAAAGCCAGTGAAGTCAATGAAAACATGATTTTGATGACCCCCATTACAGGTTTTCATGTAAGGAGTAGACTGCTTGACTGTGCTCATACAAGTTGCAGCAATAGATCATCATAGAATCAATAAAGTTGGAAGAGACCTCCAAGATCATCCAGTCCAACCTAGCACCCAGCCCTAGCCAATCAACTAGACCATGGCACTAAGTGCCTCAGCCAGGTTTTTTGTCAAAATCTCCAGGGACGGTGACTCCACCACCTCCCTGGGCAGCCCATTCCAATGCCAATCACTCTCTCTGGCAACAACTTCCTTCTAACATCCAGCCTATACTTTCCTCAGCACAACTTGAGACTGTGTCCCCTTGTTCTGTTGCTGGTTGCCTGGGAGAAGAGACCATCCCCCACCTGGCTACAGCTTCCCACAGAGAAAAAGTTCCCAGTCACAATCTTAAGCGATTAAGTGGTGTTTCATCCCAAATTAATATGTGAGATTTTAATAGGAAAGAGATGTAGTAAATCCCAGTGAGAAGGAAAGGAAGTAGAGTGAGAAGATTCATGACTTTTTGTAGTGCTTGTGTGAGCAATCATTCAGGTTTCACTGCTAGAACTGATGTGGGCTTGTGAAGACACCTTTTGTGGGCTAGTACCTCAGTATAATCTTCTCGTGCCATTATCATCTTCAGTGTATCTGACATTTGCATAGTGCACCCCATAGATATTTTCTGTTTAAAATTCTGTTGTCTTGCTGAAGTGTCACACCGTGTTGTGAGAGGGTAATGATGAGATAAGCAGTCACGTGCTAGTCGTGGTATTAAGGTAGTGAGAACAGTCTGGCAGCATTTTGTGTAACACTGAAATCCTGGCTAATATTCCCACTGGCTGCTGAAAACAGCAGCTCTGGGCTTGGACCCCAGTTCTGAAAATTCTTATCATAGACACAGAGAAGAATAGAGCTGGAGAGACTCACCAAGCGCATCACTCTGCCTCAAGGCAGGGAGAATTGCACCTCAATCATTCCTGATAGCTATTTGCATCATCTGTGCTTAAAGATATCCAATACTGGAGACCACACAATCTTGCCAGACAATCTGTTGTGTGCTTCACTGTCTTTGCCACTGAAAGCATGATACTATCTAACAGGCTTTTCACAGGGGACAATTTCTTCCAGTGTTTCTCTTTAATTTAGGACATGGGCCAGGGTTGAGAAGTTCATACCAAACCTTTTGTTCCCAAATATTCTGAACACTTTTCTGCTGAACCTTGGTGAAGCCAAACATATATTATTCATTCTGTGAACACTCTGTTAGCAAAGCCTCTGGTCTTTTCCAAATGCTATGCAAAGGAGCCTTGAATAACTTGGAAAAAAAAAGCAGTCTGGCATTACTTTAAGATCACCCTTTATTAGTAAGCCACATCAGGCTCCTCTTCACTCTCCTATTTTTGGCACTAGATTCCTTTTTCTTAGGACAGCAGTTTTACCTTGCCGTGAGGCTGGGGTTGCGAGTTGCTTTCTTCTTGTTTTGCATGAATTTTTACTGCCAAGATTGTTTCTCTGACCTCACACAGTCCTACAATTCTTACGTGTGAAGCACTGAGTTACCTGACAGAAGTTCGCTGTTTCAAAGTTTTGGATGGGCGAAAACTATGGTGCTGCATGTTGCTTCTACTTCTCCCTCAGGCTCAGTCATGTATATAGGAGTAAGTGTGATGGTTTGGGTGTTACCTACCCCCACACACTTGAGAAAATCATCCAGACTAGACTCAGCAGCTGGAAATTAGAATGAAGCTTTATATTTCTGGCTTAGCACAATATCCAAGCAGGTATTTACTATATACATAGCCATGTACAGAAATAGACAAGTTAAAAAGTAATGCAGAAACACAACAGCCCTCCTAGAAACCTGACTCCCCAGGAGAGCCTCTCACCCACCCTTCCACCTCCTTTCCACCCCTCTACCTTATCCCAGACTTTGCCTTACATTCAAGGTGAGTTTGGAGAATTGGCCAGGAGGGTTAGGAAGCAGAAGGATTAATTACACAGACAGCAGGTTAGAGAGAGAAGGGCATGCAGCGAAAGTGAAATCACAACTGTGTTATCTATGTTTGTGTTCTTGTTTTTATACATCTCAGCAAGCCTATGAGTAAAGTAGACATCACCATTGTTTTCTTTTCACAGCCTATAAGCTAATTCTTGTCACTAAAATGTCCCAGCTAGGCTCAAACTATCAAAGTAAGCCATGCTGGGACATATGAGGACAACTGGAGGGAGTCGAGAGTATGGGATAATAAGAGCAGGTCCCATGCTCAATATGCAAAACTTTGCAGACCGTGCACAGATATTAAACTGCATTCATAGATGTGGATAGTTTCACTGGCATTTTAATCCTCAGCACAGTGAGAAAAATCAATTCTTCTTGCCATAAGACATTGCTCTGCATTGGTAAGTCAGTGACTCTTTGAACCTTTATTTGTCAGAAGACAGGGAAATAGCATTGGAAGTTTAATAAGATATAAATACCTTCCTCTCTGCTCAGAATTGCTAGGATTATTTACAGAGTTGTGCAATAAGGATTATCAAGTGAGTGAGTCTTTCCCATGGGTTTTCCTGGGAAAGTACTGAAATTTGTATAAAAATGGCAGCAGTTTAGAGGTCATAATGAGCAACTGAAAGGTAAGAATTGATTAAAGTCTATTTCAGAATTCCATGGGTGCCATATGACTTCAAAAGTCCCCTTCTATTTTCACTTCCAAACGGAGAAGAGTGGGTATTAAACTATGTAAATCAACCACAAGTTTTTTAACCTTTCCATGAGCACACCATAGTGGGAGAGGATGGAATAAATCCATTATCAGCAGCACAGTAGCAAACCCTTTTGGGGACCTCCAGTTGATTCTGCTTACCCCTTCCAGTGCCACTGTGAAAATTGCTGTTCATGAACTGTTCCTCTCTCATTGTGGCTCGTCTCATTCCAGAGCTTAGAGAGTCACAAAACATCCAATGTGCTGCAAAGACATCAGTGTGGAAAACGCCATATTATCTGCATTCTGTCACTGCATCCACCTAGCAGTGCATTAGTAATTACTGAGGACAGCCAATAACATCAAATACACACATGAGCAAATGCTAACAGAGGAAAATAAAACCAAATAATACTTTATCGGGCCCTGATTACCTCGACCTTGGCTTGCTGTCACACTAGCCTGTTTTCATTGGGGAAAAGACATGGAGGTCTAGAATTTCTTAGCATAAACAGTATGCAGAAGAGTTTTTCATAGGTAATTATTTACAAGCTCTCTGCAACAATGCTTACTCTGCTGTTTTTATTAAGCTAATAAAATATATTATCTGGAGAAAAACTTAGTGTATATAGCAGTTAAATTTATATGTGTTATTCTAGTATGAAAAATATTTGGTTGTAATTTGCTAGCAATTATTTAGAATAACACAAACAGCTTGGGATGATTGTAGCCTTGTGAATTGACATATGAAATATTTATAAGTACAGCCATCCTGCCATATGGACCCTCTTTGGAGTTATCAGTCACAGCATCTTACTGCCTCTGCAGTTTGGGTTCACATTCTAATGCTGTCTGATACTGTAACTGGAAGGAGTGCAGCTATGAGCAGCACAATGTGCACCATTACTTTAGCCATAGCTGTCAGCTTCAACAAAGGAGATGAAGGCTTGTGGTGCACCATTACTTGCTGAGGCGTTCCGCAAACACCTGCTTAATACTTGCATGCACTGTTTAATGTAATGCAGTTTATACAGCATAATGGATCTCTCTGAAAGTGAGCTTTAAATGCAAAAGCACCCATCACTGATCTTTCACTTTGAATGATGTTATTATACATTGAGGAAAGAGAGGGCATTTTACCTTGACCTTCTGATTTACAGGGTGTCTCCTTATCGTGTAAAATGCATGCGATGTCTTGGCTAGCAAAAGCAGGATGTGTCGTGTCATTGTTTTCCCCTAAATTGAGCCTTTCCTCTCTCACATCCAGCAGCTTATGAACAAATAGCTGGTATTTACCCATTCAACAGCGACTCACATCCGTGCAAAATTCCTATTGCCTTCAGTGAAATTACCTTCAAGGAAATAAGGATAGGGTATGTCCTCAGCAGAGCCAGGCACTGAGCCATATACGCTGTATTCTTTCTGTGATTAATTAGGCTTATGTATGAAATCTTTTATGTTGAAGATCAAGGTGGAAATTCCTCCTGGTGAATTCAGAAAGGTCACAATTTCTGTCCTGGGAATTCAACTGAATGCAAGAGTCCTTGGAAAGAGAAGCAGGAGATGGGATGGGGTGTGGGTAGGTAGAATTTAAAAAAAAAAAAAATACTGGGAAAATGAAAAAAAAGATTAAAAAAAATTAAAAGGAAGAAGAAAAGAAAAAAAAAGGAAGAGGGAAAATATAATTGTCCTGATAGGGCATAAATCCTGACAGGTTGGTTTAATTCTTGCTCTTCTTCTGTTGCGGATCTGGTAAATTGAGTCAGACAACAGGACAAGGGGACACAGTCTCAAGTTGTGCTGGGGGAAGTATAGGCTGGATGCTAGGAGGAAGTTCTTGCCAGAGAGAGTGATTGGCATTGGAATGGGCTGCCCAGAGAGGTGGTGGAGTCCCTGGGGGTGTTCAGGAAAAGACTGGATGAGGCACTTAGTGCCATGGTCTAGTTGACTGGCTAGGGCTGGGTGCTAGGTTGGACTGGATGATCTTGGAGGTCTCTTCCAACCTGATTGATTCTATTCTATTCTATTCTATTCTATTCTATTCTATTCTATGCTATTCTACCTGAAGATGAATAAGATGAAGAACAATAAGGGTTTTGCTCCAGCAAAGCCTTGAGGACTAGGGGCTTAGCACCACGTGTCAGGCATCTTGTGCTGCCCCTCAATGTGCCTGTGTGGTCACACGAAGCACTAAGCTTTGAATTCATTGGCCAGAACAATGGTGCTAATGCCTATTGGCCAATTTCATTTTCAAAATGATGTATTCAATGGGGGGTGGTTTAGAAACCAGAGACTCTCTGCCTCTCTGCCTCTCTGCCTCTCTGCCTTTCTGTCTTTCTGCACTGACCCTCCACTGGGAGTAGCACCTCATTCATGACTTGTTAATGGAATCATGGTGGCCACGAGTACGCATCTTGCATTAGCTCAGCAGCAGCATCTTAGTTCTTCTTTCTTTCCCTCTGCCTGGAATATTTTGTCTTTTAGCCCAGGATCATTACTGTGAGTTTTGGAAGTGTCTTTGTACAGGAGAATTACTCAGGGACCAGAGTGTCAGGAGTACATATGCTGGAGTTAGTGCTAAGGCTCCATAAGCACAGCTAGAATTTTCCTGGTTTTGCTTTCCTATTTTTTCCAGGTTCTGCTTGTTTAAACTGTTTCATTCTGTGTTTATAAATACCCACTGTGAAACTACTTCTTGTTGACTGCAAATCCAAAGAATCTCAGGGAACTTTCCCAATTTTAAATATATTAATAATAGAATCTAATATCGATAGCAAAAGTAATATTCATAATTCATAACAGATTATTAATTTCCACAATAATAACCCCCTAGAAATTGTATTTCCTATAGATATAAAGACTCCTTCCATTTAAAATCCTTGTTATCTTAGAGAGTATATTTGGTGTCTGGTGCATATTGTGTGTATATAGGAGGAAAATCCCAGAGGATTTTCAGACTCAGTGTAGCTACAAAAAGGGAGAAGGGTAGGAGAGGAAGAATCATTTTTTGCTATCTCTGGGGACTTGCTTCGGGCAAACTGGGTGAACAGCTCAGAGAGTTAAGCTCCTGAAAGTGTATTTTCTTCTTTCTCTGAGTGCAGAGGACTCTACTGAACATTTGACAACTCTATCTTCCCCTTGTTTGCACAGTGCTCACAACAGCCCAAAAGAGTTAATGTAAGCAATATGGGCCAGTGTTAGACTGACAATTTCCTAAATGAGACAGTGAAAGTAGATGACAAGATGGAGTTGATGTGACAGGTAACTCCACTGAGTAACTCAACAGAAATAGGGTCTAGCTGTTTCTTCTGTGCTACACAGCTTTGGTGTTCACCAGGAAGGCACACTCTCTGCATTTCCAAATTTCTTTATTTGATGACAAACTTAGTACCTCTGTTATGGTTTAACCCCAACCAAGCCCCACACAGCTGCTCACTCACTCCCCACCCGTGGGATTGGTCAGAGAACTGGAAGAGTAAAAGAGAGAAAACTCATGGGGTGAGATAAAGATAGTAAAAGCCACACACAAAAGCAAAGAACAACTTCCTATGAGCAGGCCCATGTTAAGCCATCTTCAGAAAAGCAGGGCTCCATACCTTGTAACAGTTACTTGGAAAGACAAATCCCATCACTCTGAACATCTCCTCCTTCCTCCTTCTTCCCCCAGCTTTATGTGTTGAGCATGATATCATGTGGTATAGAATATCACTTTGATCAGCTGGGGTCAGATATGCCTTTTCTGTCTCCTCTCTTACTGCTGGGATGGTAAAAAGAGTAAAAAAGGCCTTGACTCTGCATAATCACTGCTCAGCAATAATGAAAACATGGCTGAATTAACACGGATTCCAGTAAAAATGCAACATAAAGCCCCATTGAAGCTACTATGAAGAAAATTGAATTCAGCCCAGCCAAAACCAGCAGAACTCCCCAAAGCAAGAGATTTAATGAAAGCCTGATCAAAATTACTTCAGCTGGAGGGAGCAGACCTACCAAGAATCAGATCTTCTTTCCTCTTTGCTGGTCATCTTACACTCAGTGTTCAAAACAGCCTTGGTGAAAAGCCTCTAACCATTGCCCAAGAGGGGTCCTGCAGGATCTCAAAGGCCAGGAATAATTGCTTTTCAGAACATATCTTGAGTGGAACAATTCAGAAAAGCTGCTGCTGCTAGCTGGTTTTGGTCTTTGCCCGTATTGTGTTGAATGCTTTTACAATTTCTTCATCTCTAATTAAGTGCAAACCACATTGAGGGCAGTGAAAGAAGGCAGGGAGCACCTTCTCTTCAAGGAAACTCTCCAGACACTTTACCCAGGCTACAAACTGGAAGGGTGGTGAGCACGTTTCCTAGAACAGAGGAGACAAATGAGCAATATGGGCTTTGTTTGCAGGAAAAAGCAGATGAGGCTGAAAGGTACTTTGGCACAAAAGGACTAGGACACAGTACAGCCTTTCATTTGTCTTGCACTGTTCAGCTGGGGTCCAAACAACATTTTAGATGCCTCCTACTCTTTGTCTAAAAGGAAATCCTAGAGACTCCTTCCAATTCGTTTGTAAAAGACACAGAGATCCATATGTAAAAGACATGGAGATGTGTATTTTTTTATCCCAGATGATGAATCTCTTTGTACAGGCTGACTGTCAGAAGAGAAAGACAAATTTGGCCAAGGGCATTATTTGTCTAGGAATAAAGTTCCACTACCTGGATAGATGGATTGTGTGGCGCTGGATCTGGCAGGCAACTGTAAGCCAGCGAGGCTTGGTTTGTGACTAAAAATCCATTCTAAAATTCCCCTCAAAGGAGTGGATGAGTCAGCCAGCAGCTAGCACAGCATGGTTGTCAGCCACACAGACCTCAGTCAGTCTCATGTCCTTCAGTGCTCTTTAAGTGCCATGAGAGGTTTTAGTTGACTCTATCCTTGAAACTGTTCTTTCTCGCCAAGTCTTGGAGAATCAGGTTTTCTAGTGCTTATTACACTGGACAGCCAGCCTCTTTTCTTCTAGTTGCACAACCAAGCTGCACAAAGCATATTAGAAAAGGTGTATCCCAGGAGCTAACTTTTATACAGCTGAATCCATCACCAACCATAGAGAGGTCTTCAGCTGGCATAAACCAGCATTTGCCCTGCTGTCACTAAAGTGTCCCCATTATAACTTGCTGTGGATGAAACCCTTAGTCAGTCATATTTTCATATCATACAAGCAGCATAGGAATTTACAAAGCCTTTATTAATTGTTCCCTAGACCTTTTACAGAGGAATGTTTTGATCTTCACCTTGTTCCTGTGCTGCAAGGCTGGAGAAATCCCAAAGAAACAGGAAGAATTCCAGTGGTGTAAAAGTGGTGGAAGCCAAGGCAGAAGTCTCATTGATCATTGTTCACAGTGATCTTTCTGCTACCCTTATCAAATATTAACAATAATGACTTATTTATACAGCACTGCCTGTGAGCTAGGTGCAAGAGGATAGGCACAAGTCCCAGAGAACTAACAAACTAAATAATAAATACATATCAATCTAGATCAATAAATATATCCCATATTCCAGAGTAGCTTCATTTTATACCTTCAGAGGTGTTTGCCCTCACTTTTTCTGATCAACAGGAGGAAAAGTTAAAAAGTGGAGATTAGAAATTAATCTCTTTGATGTTTACAAAGGCAATAAGGCTTTCACACCTTTCCAAGAGCAATTCAGCTGCAGGTAAAGAACTCTGAAGCTTGTGGAAGTGCTAATTAAAACCAATAATAACATGATTCACCTCCAACCCTGCTCTGAAGTGTCTGATGCTTTTTGCCAGAGGGAGATGTTGCAGTTCCAGGGCTCTATATTTAAGGAGCTCTCTAATTTCAGAGATCTGCAACATAGCAGCCATTTGGGCTAGAAGATGAGGGAGCAAAGCTGTTTAAATCAATCCTTGTTATAGGATCCCACCGTTTACTGATATCCTGGAGGTGAAAGGTTAATGCTTTAGTCAGGAAACCACTCATTCCCCAAAATACTATTTTATTTTTATCTTACTGACATCTATTTTTGTATTTCCCAAGACATTTTCATTTAATTTCTCCTCCACATCTTTACTGTGTTTTCATAGTATCACTGTAGAGACTTTATCCGTTTCCAATCTGCAATTGCAAGTTGTGATGGAAAATGCCGAGTTTTTGGTACTCTTTTAAACAGAAAGATCATCAGGAAGAAAAATTAACTTAACTTCAAGCTACTTATTTGAGTGGAACATGAGTTATCAGGGGCTCCAATCAAGCACTGAAGCTGAAAGTAACAAATCCACTAGAATAAACACTTGCTTGCACAAATTATATGTCTTGTCACTTTAGCAGCTTAGAACATGTTATAAGCATGTTATAAAATGGCCAGTTCAAAATAAGATCTGTTCCTACTGATTTTGTTCTCAACCTCTTTTTTTTTTTAGTCTTTGTACCTTCTGGATAATAAAAGAGCAAGGACATGAAAGATACCTAAATCTGTAGCAAACAGAAATAGCATTTCAGGTGGGCAGTTCTTCCTGCGATATTTGATGCGACAGAGCTTCAGGTGAAATACTGAACAACTGGGCTGTAAATAATAGTATGATAATACCAGCAAGTGGATGCATTGCTTAAGAATAGGACTGGTGTCCAGGATGCAGATGCAGTAATAATTATCAGGCTCTCCTCCTGTTTTCAGCAATTAGGATCTTCCTTTCATTGGTAGCTACTGGAAATAGTTGATACATTCCTGGTCTGATGTAGGTGAACAAATATTCTCTCTATATAGTGAGCAGAAACATGAACTGAATTGTTTGCACGAAAGGAATCTGAGACAGCTCAAAGAAGATACTTCATTTGTTAAACTGGAATAAATCACATGTTGTTAAGACTGCAGAAAATACCAAGGTCCAGCCATGCTGCTGAGGAGTTATAGAGAGGCTTTTTTTGTATGACCATTTTTACATCATTGACAACAGAGAGAAAAAATTCCTATTGTTCTTGCATTTTTGAATGTCTATTGACTTCCCATGTATTAAAGTGAGGTATGCAAAGGTCATTAAAACAAGTAAGAAAGCTCTTCCTAGTTAGAGTCCTTCATTTAACACCACAATTTTCACTGCATTGCGAAGGGTGTTCCCAGCAGTTTAGAAAGGACTCAGGACCTACCACTTGACATTCTGTCAGCTTTTAACCTGAAGCCACCAAAAGTGGCTTTACCACAAACAGGTACATTTCTACACACAGGTCCTGAGATATTCTAGACCTCCTAAGAAATCCTAAATGCTTCCCAATATATTTCATTTGATCAGAATTGTCCAGGAAAAACCTCAGACATGACTCTGTTGACCCTTTGAGAGTCACAAGCTCACTGGAACTTGCAGTTTCATGACTGGAATCTGATGAAGGAGTCTGTTCTGTATTACTCTGAGCAGCAATGTCCTACTCAGAATTAGAACTGTTATTTAGACCCTCTACTTAGAAAATAAAGCTTTTGAATTGTTTTAGGCTACTCAGAACTGGACAAATACATGTCCATTTAAATAAAACTAAGTATTTTGTGATAGTTACTTAGCCTCCTGGCGTTCTCCAAAACATAGAGTACATCTAAAACCTTACAGCTCAGACCTCTTTTCATTTAGTGCATTTGATCTGCCAATTCATGCTCTACTCCTCCTCCCCTTGCTGGGAGACTTGCACCTTTTGCACACAGGAGTGCTATTATTCAGCCTTCTCCTCACAGCAAAGCCCTACAAAGCAGCCCACAATATATTAATCTTCCAATAGGCAGAATAGGCAAAGGATTCTGCAGTTGGGATGCAAAATTGTGGAAATGAATGAAAATAAATCAAATTTTATTTGCCAAGGGACAAAATTTTGCCTTCAAGTCACTGGCCCTGAGCTGGTGATTTGTGGAGGACAGGCATGAAGTGATACAGTCCTTGAACTGAATCCTCTTGGCCTCTAGAGTCTCAAAGGTGAAGGCCAGTAAATGGCCCTCTTCTAAGTTCTTTGTCTGATGACTTTGCTGACAGACATAAGCATCCCATGGAATCCATGTAGGCAATGGCTCCCTGGACATCTGCTGGCAAGTGCAGTCTTTTATGAGTTATTCATTAAATTAATGCTGAGAATCAGCCATTACTTTACCTTTCCTGCAATATTAGCAATTAAACTTTGTCATTGCCATTTTCATCTTCTTGGTGGTTCTCAACCACTTCCAGCTGTGGGTAATTCTGCTCTCCGGTATGTGAAGCAGATCTTCACTGCTGTGAGTGCAGACCTTGGACATAACCTCCATCCAAGGCAGGCCTGGGAAAAACACCTGTTAACCTGAAAGATGACTTTCCATACTGACAAGCTGCACTTCTCTCTACTGCTGCTTTTCCCTCCCAGGGACTGTCCTGTGTATTTCTTGGTTCAGCCAAGGCCCTTCCTTCTCCTTTGCCTCCTCTTCCAGTCCATGTTGACATCTGGATCTGTGCACATATGGTCTTAGGTGCCTTCCTGGAGAATTGTGTGCCAATGTGCCCTGCTTTAGCATACACTGATGGGTATCTTCCTGGAAGAGAGGGCTCTGCCGAAAACTGAATCCATAGGGATCATACAAAAGACAGCAGAAGTGATATCTTGTTTGAGGGTTGATTTTAGAGGGCTTCTTCTATTTGATTGTCATTCATTGTTGTTCCGTAAGCAGAAAAGAGCTGCCTGCAACTCTGGTCTTTATCAGACATAAACTTTGCTGTCCTGCTCCGTGGGGCACTAATCCATAGCAATACAACTCAGCATCAAAGCTCTCACAGCACAGG
This sequence comes from Tricholaema leucomelas, assembly GCA_013400475.1. Lineage (NCBI taxonomy): Eukaryota > Metazoa > Chordata > Aves > Piciformes > Lybiidae > Tricholaema lacrymosa > Tricholaema leucomelas. Next base: position 14,721 of record WAAF01017225.1, read on the forward strand.
CAAGGAGGCAGAGGCCTTGAGCTATAGGCCTGTGTTTCAGGAAGACAGAGACACTCAAACTACCCAAAACAAGAAATTCTGCTCTCTGCTGAATCTTTTTCTATGACTGTTAGTCCCAGAGGTCTGACTCTGTCATAGAATCATAGAATGGTCTGGGCTGGAAGGGACCCCTAGGGGTCATCTAGTCCAGCCCCCCTGCAGTCAGCAGGGACATCCCCACTAGACCAGGTCACCCCAGATTCTGCCAAGCCTCACTTTGAATGTCTCCAGGGAAGGGGCCCAATCACCTTCCTGGGCAATCTGTTCCAGTCCTCCACCACCCTCATAGTAAACAACTTGTTCCTAATATCCAATCTAAATCTGCTCTTCCCGAGCTTGAACCCATTGACCCTCATCCTGTCACTGCAGGCCTTTGTAAACGTATTTTCTCCATCCTTCCTGTAGGCCCCCTTCAGGTACTGCAAGGATGCTATTAGGTCACTCTAGACCCTCCTCTTCTTGAGGCTGAACAACCCCAGCTCCCTCAGCCTGTCTTCATAGCAGGGATGCTCCAACCCTCTGATCATTTTTGTGGCCCTCCTCTGGACCTGCTCCATCAGGTCCATGTCCTTCCTATAATGTGGCCCAGTAATTACTTGCAGCAGCACTTTGGAAATGATGAACGAGAGTGGTTGCACCTTTGGGCTGGGTTGTGGTCAGAGCCCTGTATCCAAAGGGAATAAATGAGATCAGCCCCTCTCCCTCATTTAATCCCTTCCCTATAACAAGTTCCATTCCTTTCCACTTCCTCACTCCATCCACCCACCAACCTTTCCTATTTTCCCCTAGGCCTTTCAGCTCTATTACAACTTACCTTTCAACATTTCTTTTGCAAGAAAGCAAAACATTTTAATCTCCAAGTGGAGGCTCCAAATAATGGTTTCCAGACATTGAATTATTTTAAGCAGGTGTGTACACACATTTACTCATCAGAGAAATAAAAAGGTAGTGATCAACTCCCAAATGGCACATTGTTGTGAAGGGGAAATTAATGTGAAATGGTATTTTTTCCAAAATTAATATTATTAATTTTGATATTCAGAACTCTCACCACCCCCAGCCACTAATTTTAATAACAATCAGTTCTTCACACAGTCATGGAAACATTTTACAGAAAATAACTAGATCTAGGAATAACCAGCAAAATATATAAGCACTGATTGAACCCGAAGAGAATGTTCTAGTGGCCAAATACAGCTTGAGGTCAATATACTACTTGCCCACTAGATGGACTCAAGGAGGTCTTTTCTGCTTATGGCAGAAGGCAAAGGAGAATTACAAAGAGGCTTTTAACTCACAAAATTATTAGTACCTGACTTGCAGGGCTAGCCACAGTTCCAGACAGTGC
>WAAF01017228.1:0-11466 GCA_013400475.1 Tricholaema leucomelas
TTGATTCTATTCTATTCTATTCTAAAATACTAATGACTCTCACAGTTCTTGATTGTCTTTCAGGGATCACTATGGGATGGGTTGCACTGCCATCGAAACTCATCCCCAAATTGAGTCTGAATATGCCAGTGGCTTTGCACCGAATACATCAAAGGTCACAGAGGACTGGAAGAGGCTTGCCAGAGAGGGTATGGAGTCTTACATTCTGGACACTTTCAAGACCTGTCTGGATGCATTCCTGAGTGACCTGAGCCAAATTGTATGGTCCTGCTTTGATAGAGGGGTTGGAATCGATCATAGAGTCTTAGAATCAGCCGGGTTGGAAGAGACCTCTAAGATCATTCAGGCCAACCTAGCACCCAGCCCTAGCCAATCAACCAGACCATGGCACGAAGTGCCTCATCCAGGCTTTGCTTGAACACCTCCAGGCATGGCGACTCCATCACCTCCCTGGGCAGCCCATTCCAATGCCAATCACTCTCTCTGCCAACAACTTCCTCCTAACATCCAGCCTAGACCTCCCCCAGCACAACTTGAGACTGTGTCCCCTTGTTCTGTTGCTGGCTGCCTGGTAGAAGAGACCAACCCCCACCTGGCTACAGCCTCCCTTCAGGTAGCTGCAGACAGCAATGAGGTCTGCCCTGAGCCTCCTCTGCTGCAGGCTGCACAGCCCCAGCTCCCTCAGCCTCTCCTCACAGGGCTGTGCTCCAGGCCTCTCACCAGCTTTGTTGCCCTTCTCTGGACACCTTCCAGTATCTCAACATCTCTCTTGAATTGAGGAGCCCAGATGATCTCTTTGGGTTCCTTCCAACCTGTAACATCCTGTGATCCTGTGACTTAATGAGCTATAGAGGTCTCTTCCAACCCCAACACCCTGTGACCCTCTGATCTCAGAAGTAAAAGAGAACAACATAAAAAAAGCCACCAGCTTTAGGGAAAACCTTAAAGCCAAGTTGCTTTTCATGTTTGTACAGGAATTTCCCCTCAGCTCTACAGACCATACAAAAGTTGATTGCTTCCTTCATGGTCACTTTTCTGCTCCCTGTACTTTGATGTCTTCTGATGCATTCTCAATGTCTTATGCATATGCTCTGGTTCTATGCAATTTCACTGCTGTACTGGTAGGATGTCATGGGGTAGAAAAATTGGTTGAGTGGGGATGACAGGCAGTGTGGAAGCTGGGAGAGAGTGGAATACAGGGAAAAAAAACAAAGCTTTGTGTTGAGAAATGTGGAAGATTTCTTCTGAGGACCAGAAAAGAAAATCTCCTTCTGGGAAAAGCCTTTCTGACAAGCATAGAGAGGTGTTTGTGTTTAGCCTGATGTGCAAGAATAACAGAATGACATTTCTTTCACTTCCTGAACTCATTTTCATCATTGAGAATTAGTGTTAAAAATTATCAACCCTTCCCTGCTCTTATTTCAACATTACTGCCCTCCAGCTCCCCATGTGTCCTTCTAAGTGGCATCATTTCAGCTCCCGCTTCCACCAGAACTTCTTCTTCCTCTGCATAAACTCAGTCACAGACCTCAGTGTGGGTGCAGCAACTCAGGTCAACTCAAACCCAAGGTAGCCTCAAGTGCCAGTCTATCAATGAGTGTCCTGGATGCGTTTGCTATCCTCAATGTGCTGTTCTTTATTCTAATTGCATGTATAAACCAGTTTTGAGCTAGCAGAGAAGACAGACTGCAAGCCAGATTGCGGGTGAGGAGGAAAAAGGAGGCATCAGTAAGACTGGAAGATGCTCAGAGGGCTGCAGCACCTCTGCTATGAGGACAGGCTGAGAGAGTTGGGGCTCTTCAGCCTGGAGAAGAGAAGGCTTCAAAGAGACCTTGGAGTGGCTTTCCAGTATCTGAAGGGAGCCTACAGGAAGGCTGGGGAGGGACTATTAACAAGGTCTAGTAATGTCAGGACGAGGGGGAATGGGTTTAAGCTGGCAGAGGGGAGATTTAGACTGGATGTTAGGAGGAAGTTCTTTACAGTGAGGGTGGTAAGACACTGGCACAGGTTGCCCAGGGAGGTTGTGGATGCTTTTAGGTCAGGCTGGATGAGGCCTTGAGCAACCTGCTCTTGTGGGAGGTGTCCCTGCCTATGGCAGGGGGTTGGAGCTGGATGATCCTTGAGGTCCCTTCCAACCTAAACCATTCTATGATTCTATGATTCTATGTAGCTCGAACTCCTCTGCTACGGGCAGGGACACCCTACCCTAGATCAGGCTGGCCACAGCCTCATCCAGCCTGACCTGTAGTGTTTCCAGGTCACCTCTCTGGGAAAACTGGGAATCATTCTATGATTCTTATGCTACAGCCATCACAGAAGGGAACAAAAACGTAGTTCTAACCTTAAGTGCATCACATATGACCAAAAAAACCACCATCATACTGCAGCACATGGGAGATTTCGCTGACTTACTCTTGTATGCCACCACTGTCCTCCCTGAACCATCTGGGAGCTGGCAATAGAGGGTAATGAAGCTGGTGAGGTGCCCAAAGCATGAGTCTTATGAGGAGTAGCCAAGGGAACTGGGTTTGTTTAGCCTGAAGAAAAGGAGGCTCTCTACAGCTACCTGAAAGGCAGGTGAAGCCAAGTGGGAGTTGATTTCTTTTCTAAAGTAAAAAGGGATAGGACAGGAGGAAATGGCCTTAAGTTGCACCAAGGGAGGTTTAGGTTAGCCATTAGGAGCAATTTCTTGCCCTAAAGGGTTTTCAAGCCTTGGATCAGGGCAGTAGTGGAGTCCCCATCCCTGGAGACATTTCAGTGATGTTGTGCTGAGGGACATGGTTTGATGTTGAGCAGCAGTGCTGGGCTAACAGTTGGACTCAATGATCTTCAAGGTTTTTTTCCCCCAACTCAAACTGTTCTATTGTTCTATGACAGCAAGACCTGCAAAGGGAGCAGCTACTTCCATGATTTCCCATCTGGCTTATTTGGGATTCAGGGGAAAGGGCTAACAGCTCAGAGCAACTTAGATTTTTGCCTTAAAAAGGCACACAGCTGGCTGGGGAGAGACTGAGAATTTGAGCTGTGGGCTCTGCACTCTGTTGTGTTTTCCTTGGCTCTAGCCTAGGGCTTCTTGACTCTGTGTACCCGAGTCCTTCAAAGCAAGTCTTGCTCCAAAGCTGCCCGGTTGAGACTGCGCATACGGTTCAGAGCTGGACAAAAGACTACGCATATGGTTCAGAGCTGGACAAACATCAAGAATCACTGAAACAGACACAGACATATTTTTTAGTGCATTTCTGGATGGCTGCATGAAGGTGTTAATCCCCCTATGTACAGCCATTAGCAGAAGAATTCATTATTCTGCCCAGTGAGTTATCCCTCTATTAAACGTTAGGAAGAATTAGCTTAATATTTACAGTCAGCTATTTGTTATGTTAAAGAGGCATTTGCCAAACCTTCAGCACCTCCACCACATGCACAAAAAAAAATAAAATCATACTTTACATGAAGTAATTCTGAATTAAACAAGTGTGTACTACCCAAGGGGGGGGGGGGGGGAGGGTTGAGGAGGGAGGGGATTTATANGGGGGGGGGGGGGGGGGGAGGTGTGAGGGAGGAGGGGATTTATAGCAACCAATAACAGCCTAAGAATGCATTTCGCAGATTGCTTCTTTATATTGCAAAAGAAAGAAAGAAAGGGGGGGAAAAAAAAAAAATTAAAAAAAAAAATGGAGTTTTATATCTGAAGAAACAAATCTGCACATTAAAAATCAATGTTTCTCATGATACACACTGGGTATTATTTCTGGGAGTGCTACAGCTGGCATGCACAGCCTGGTTAAAATATTATAATTTACTTGACTGCGTGCGTAGTCGATTTGCAGTCAAAACTGCCACTTACTACATGGGAGGAAAAACAATGACTTCCATGCTACTGGAAACATCAAAGGTACTTTCTGCACTACTCCCTCTCAAAGCCTCCTGGGAAAAACCCTGACTCATAAGCTTTGCACCGGTTACTAGAGTGCTTTGGAAGGGAAATANACTGAAAAAAACCCTCAACGAGCAGAATGGATTGAAAAATTCAAGCATGACTAAAAAGTACATTCCCCACTAGTCAGTGAATTTTGCTCCCTATTTGTCACTGCCACCTTGGAGAGCGGTGAGCATTAATAATGCATGGGTGCTAGGAATGTATTAGCAACTAACCTTGCGAAGAAAATCAACTGGGGACCCAGAAGAGCTGTTGAAATAAAAAAGGAAAAAGAAAAGGAAGAAGGGGAGGGGGAAGGAAAGAAAGAAAGAAAAAAAAAAAGGAACAAAATCAGAGCTCTCTGGTATCCTCTTATTCATTGGAGAGATTTGAGGAGCAGCACCAGGGATGGCAGTGACTATGTATCACCCTAAGCAAAGGCTGAACGTCTCCGGAATGGGGTCGTAATTGAGTTCATTGATCACATTCAGGAGGAGGCCCACCCCCACCCACGAAGCTCCCCTGCACAGACCACTCTCCAGCAGAAGAAATACCCCAGAGGATGAGAAGGATGTTTATGCAAATAGGGAGTTGGAGCAGCAATGTCTCTATTAAAGGTCTGTTCTCAAGGAAAGGCTTCCTTCTGCTGTCGTTCCTAGGCGCGGCTACTTTGTGTACGCTACTTGCGATTGAGTTTGCCTGGAACGCTGTCACGGAGCCATGGTTGGTGACCAATATTCTGCTAGGCTAGGGAGGAAAACCCCTTAACCTAAGTCTAACAACTGAACCATAATGAATCATAGAATTATAGAATTAACCAGGTTGGAAAAGACCTCCAAGATCATCCAGTCCAACCTAGCACCCAGCCCTAGACAATCAACCAGAGCATGGCACTAAGTGCCTCATCCAGGCTTTGCTTGAACACCTCCAGGGACGGTGACTCCACCACCTCCCTGGGCAGCCCATTCCAATGCCAATTACTCTCTCTGGTGAGAACTTCCTCCTAACATCCAGCCTATACTTCCCCCAACACAACTTGAGACTGTGTCCATTTGTTCTGGTGCTGGTTGTCTGGGAGAAGAGACCAATCCCTACCTGGTTACAGCCTCCCTTCAGGTAGTTGTAGACAGCAATGAGGTCACCCCTAAGCCTCCTCTTCTGCAGGTTGCACACCCCCAGCTCCCTCAGCCTCTCCTCACAGGGCTGTGTTCCAGGCCCCTCACCAGCTTTGTCGCCCTTCTCTGGACACCTTCCAGTACCTCAACATCTCTCTTGAATTGAGGAGCCCAGAACTGGACACAGCACTCAAGATGTGGCCTGAGCAGTGCTGAGTACAGTGGCAGAAGAACCTCCCTCGTCCTACTGGCCACACTGTTCCTAATACAGGCCAGGATGCCATTGGCTCTCTTGGCCACCTGGGCACACTGCTGGCTCATCTTCAGCCTGCTATCTACCAGTACCCCCAGGTCCCTCTGTGTCTGGCTGCTCTCCAGCCACTCTGTCCCAGCCTGTACGCTGCTTGACCACAGGTTTGCCTCTACAAACACAGATATTGACATCTTTTTGCTTCACGGCGGCACGATAACATATGGGTTTTATTCTCATCTTGAAACTCCTCAGTCCTTTCAAATCCAAGTACCCAAAGGTATCCAGGACCCAGTGAAAACATTCTGCTTTCTAAAAATACCACAGGCTTACCATTACACTTCCATAGTTCGAAACAATTTGTACACTAAGCTGCTATATCCTGCTGCTCGACTTGGCAGTAATGGTTTTGGTTATATATTTATGCCCTGCCATCTCCTTTTAATATATATTGTTTATATTCCAAGGCCTGTTTTCTGCTATAACAATCATTACAAGTTTTACATGGAATATAGTTGCTTTCTGTGTTATTAGCCAAAACAAATATTGTGTTTAAATCCACCTTATTGATTCACTTTCTCAATGAATGTAGCCAACTTGTCAGTGTAATGGGGAGATGGGGAGGAATATCCATAAAGTCTGCAGAAATAGGCAAATCACATGGTTTGATTTTTAGCTTTTCCTTGGCTGGATATACAGGCAAAAACCCCAGCATCTTCAGCAGGGCAAGGGAAGGGATTCTCCCCCTTTCCTCTGCTCTTCCACCTGGAGTACTGTGTACAGTTCTGGAGCACCCAACACAAGAAGGACGTGGAACTGTTGGAGACAGTCCAGAAGAGGCCATGAAGATGCTCAGAGAGCTGGAGCAGCTCTACTGTGAGGATAGGCTGAGAGAGTTGGGGCTCTGCAGCATGGAGAAGAGAAGGCTTCCAGGAGACCTTGGAGCAGCCTTCCAGTATCTGAAGAGGGAGGCTGGGGAGGGACTATTTACAAGGCCCTGTAATGACAGGATGAGGAGGAATGGGTTTAAATTGGCAGAAGGGAGATTGAAATTGGATGTCTGGGAGAAGCTCTTTGCAGTGAGGGTGGTGAGACACTGGCACAGGTTGCCCAGGGAGGTTGTGGCTGCTCCCTCCCTGGGGGGGTTCAAGGCCAGGTTGGATGAGGGCCTGAACAACCTCTTTTAGTGGGAGATGCCCCTGCCTATGACAGGAGATCAGAAATAGATGATCTTTGAAGTCTCTTGCAACCTAAACCATTCTATGATACCATTCTATGATTCTATCTCCAGAGGTCCCTTCCAACCCCTACCATTCTGTACTTCTATGGAAAACCTGACAGTGGGTTGGAACTGGATGAATAGAATCAACCAGGTTGGAAGAGACCTCCAAGCTCAGCCAGCCCAACCTAGCACCCAGCCCTGCACAATCAACCAGACCATGGCACTAAGTGCCCCATCCAGGCTTTGCTTCAACACCTCCAGGGACGGCGACTCCACCACTTCCCTGGGCAGCCCATTCCAATGCCAATCACTTTCTCTGCCAACAACTTCCTCCTAACATCCAGCCTAGACCTCCCCTGGCACAACTTGAGGCTGTGTCCCCTTGTCCTGTTGCTGGTTGCCTGGCAGAAGAGCCCAACCCCACCTGGCTACAGCCTTCCTTCAGGTAGTTGTAGACAGCAATGAGCTCTGCCCTGAGCCTCCTCTTCTGCAGGCTGCACACCCCCAGCTCCCTCAGCCTCTCCTCACAGGGCTGTGCTCCAGGCCCCTCACCAGCCTTGTTGCCCTTCTCTGGACACCTTCCAGCACCTCAACATCTCTCTTGAATTGTGGAGCCCAGAACTGGAGACAGATGACTGAAGTCCCTTCCAACCTAAACCATTCTATGCTTCTATGAATCTACGATTCTCTGTGCCTACATGCCCTAGAATTATCTGTGCCATGCCACCCCCTGAACTAACCAGGATGACCTGATGCTCCCAGCAAAACTATTTGCTTTGTAAATCCTGGGCTATACTTTTAGTTCCCGTTGCAGACCTTCACACAATTAATTCATTAAGCTCATTATGACTTCATGTCACACCCCAAATTCAAAGTTCTATATCTTCTATTTAATCTTTGGTCATTTAATTTTTTATTCAGATGAGCTTTCAATGAGTGATGTCCCTCAGCAGAAGGCTTGGGCCAACTCCCTAATTAAACACTGCAGCCTGTGGATAAGCTCAGAAGCCTTACTGTGACACAATCCTCCTGCTTTTCACCTGCTTTCCTAATACTTAGCAACTAATTCATGCCATTCTTCTCATCTTTGTTTGATGTCCAAGACAAAACAAAGTTAAAAGACACCTGCTGGTAGACAGACTTCTTTTCCACTGAACCTGCTTACACAGGCCTTTAGGAAAAGTAGATTCCAGCATCCTGAGAGGACCACATGATTAAGATCTGAAGATTGAGAAGAGAATTGGTTCAGAACCAGTTTCCCATTCTCATTACAATTGTTCTCCTGAGAACTGAGTTATTTTTCACCATTGTTTTCTTGACACCACAGCCATTGTTGAATTTTAGTGTTGTTTCTTGTTGTCTTTTTTCTTTTCCTTGCCATCTTGCTCTCTTTATCCCATCTCCTTTTCTTCTTCCTTCTAAACCTCCTTACGTATGCCACAGTTGTTTAATTTGTTTTGTTATGGAAATGATTCAAGTTTTATTTTGTTTTGGTTTTGTTTCATTTATCTCCCCAGAGGTTTTGGGGTTTTTTTTTTTAGGGTGATAGTCACTCTGTAAATGAATGTAAAAATGCTTTTGTCACATTAGCTTGCATGTTAGCTGGTAAAGTGCTTGTTATTTTACTCTGATGTTACATTCACAACAGGATAACAGTTTTGATCCTGTTATGCAAAAATCTGCATTATAAATTAGAAGGCATATTTCACACTTTTTTTATCTTGGGCAGATTCCTAACGCAGTCATTAGGTGTTAGGCTAAAAAACTTGAGAGAAGTCAACTTCCATTAGCTTAGCTCACATTAGATTCCTTAGACATTAGCTAAGGCCATACGTGCTGGTACCTTGCTTATAAGAACTGAATCTTGGTAATATTTAACCAATATGAGGGAAATTTGAGCTTGACAAAGCCCACATAGAGAGCTTGCTACTGGAATACAAAATACCTTGGGCTGAAGGCATTCTGAAAACAATCTTTTTAACACATTGGGTTTTTTTTTCCTTCTGTTATCTATTTCTATATCTTAGAATAGAATCAACCAGGTTGGAAGAGACCTCCAAGATCATCCAGGCCAACCTAGCACCCAGCCCTAGCCAATCAACCAGACCATGGCACTAAGTGCCTCAGCCAGGCTTTTCCTGGACACATCCAGGGATGGTGACTCCACCACCTCCCTGGGCAGCCCATTCCAATGCCAATCACTCTCTCTGCCAACAACTTCCTCCTAACATCCAGCCTAGACCTCTCCTGGCACAACTTGAGGCTGTGTCTCCTTGTCCTGTTGCTGCTTGCCTGGCAGCAGAGCCCAACCCCACCTGGCTACAGCCTCCCTTCAGGTAGTTGTAGGCAGCAATGAGGTTTTCTAACTCAGCCTGGAATTAGGCAGATAAACTTTTGTTTTAAATGGAACTCCATACATATTACTTCCAACCCTATTAGCACTGCAAGGTTTGTAGATCATTGTTACGAGCTGTGCAATGCAGCAGTGCCAAGCTCATAAAGCAGTTTGCATCTTGCAGGTGACTTCATTGCCCAGCTTCCAAAAACATTTCCAAACCAGTGCCACCCTAAGAAGATGTCAAATTTGCTTTCAGAAGGATATGTTGTATCAACACACCCACTACAAGCTGATAGTTTACCATTGGAAAGGTTTAACCCTCCTGGGGAAGTGGTCTTGACCCTGAGCCCAGGACCTCCTGACTTCTCCTCAGGGGTGAGTCCAAACCTTACTCCAGGTGTAGTGGTTAGCCAGCTCTCATTTCCTTTCCAGCCCTCTATAAAAACAGAGGAACTTCCTGATTTGTGCTCTCTTGCCCTGCCTGCCAGCATCACCCTCCTGTTCCTGCTGCTTTTTCTTTTACATGTGGCCATCAGTCCCTGAGGAGGACAAACCCCACTGCCATCAATCTGGTTGTGTATCTTACCATGTGGCCATCAGTCCATGAGGAGGACCAACCCCATTGCCATCAATCTGGTTGTGTATCTTACCATGTGGCCATCATCCCACGAGGAGGACCAACCCCACTGCCATCAATCTGGTTGTGTATCTTACCATGTGGCCATCAGTCCATGAGGAGGACCAACCCCACTGCCATCAATCTGGTTGTGTATCTTACCATGTGGCCATCAGTCCATGAGGAGGACAAACCCCACTGCCATCAATCTGGTTGTGTATCTTACCATGTGGCCATCAGTCCATGAGGAGGACCAACCCCACTGCCATCAATCTGGTTGTGTATCTTACCATGTGGCCATCAGTCCATGAGGAGGACAAACCCCACTGCCATCAATCTGGTTGTGTATCTTACCATGTGGCCATCGGTCCATGAGGAGGACAAACCCCACTGCCATCAACCTGGTTGTGTATCTTACCATGTGGCCATCAGTCCCTGAGGAGGACAAACCCCACTGCCATCAATCTGGTTGTGTATCTTAACCATGTGGCCATCAGTCCATGAGGAGGACAAACCCCACTGCCATCAATCTGGTTGTGTATCTTAACCATGTGGCCATCAGTCCATGAGGAGGACAAACCCCACTGCCATCAATCTGGTTGTGTATCTTAACCATGTGGCCATCAGTCCATGAGGAGGACAAACCCCACTGCCATCAATCTGGTTGTGTATCTTAACCATGTGGCCATTGGTCCACGAGGAGGACCAACCCCATTGCCATCAATCTGGTTCTGTGTATGTATTTTGTATCTTGTTTTCCCTTCCCTATACCTCTTTGTAACTCCCCTACCTCAAATACCTTTTATTTATTGTTAAAGTTTTCCCTTTTCAATCTCCAAATCAAAGTGAGATTATTTATTTGGGTGTGGTTTACCTTTTTCTCTCTACACCTAATTCCTTTTCTTGGAAAAAAAAAGGGGGGGAGAGGGGAGAGGGAAAGGCATCCTATAAATTGTTATTGGTTCTATTAACTGTATTTGAGTCTCTGGGAAATTTAAACTAGAACTGAGACAACCACAGCAATCATCAATCACCATGACAAGCTCAAAGGGATCCTATAAGCTGGACACACAGGAGAACAGAGGTGCCTCAAGTGAGACGAGTGAGTTTTAGGAGGCTATGTTCAAAACACTGATTGCAGAATCAGGGAATGCTTCGTATTGGAAGGGAGCTTTAAAGGTCATCTAGTCCAACACTGCTGCAATGAGAGGGATCCTCCAAGCTCCTTCCCATTAAACCAGCACCCTACCATCCAGACACTGACCATCATTACTTGTCAATGGTTTTGACAGGGTTAACCCTTGGGAAGTTGCATTTTGGTTTGTGTGCCTGTGGGGTCAGACCTATCTTTCTGGACAGTGCTTGGTTGCTCCCAGGGATGACCTGATCCCTCCAGCACCTGCCCTGTGATTGTGGAGCACAGCTGCAGGGCTCAAATTGCTCTACCCTTCAAATGGAACAATTCAAGTCCCTTGGGTGGGAAACAGATGATCATCAGTGTGATATCTAGGTATGGAAGTGGGGATCTGATTTCCAGCCCTTGACACTACATCTTGACTCTGACCCCCACACTATCATCAAAAAGAAAAACACACAAAAAAAGGTAGGACTTCTCCTCCAAACTGACTCAGTTAAAATAAAGCAATAAAACCAACAACAAACCCTGCAAAACTAAGGTATGGAAGTGAGGACTCCACTCCTTGACACTATGTCTTGACTCTAACCCCCACACTATCACAAAAACAACAAACCCTGCAAAACTAAGGTATGGAAGTGAGGACTCCACTCCTTGACACTATGTCTTGACTCTAACCCCTACACTATCATTAAAAAGGAAAACACACAGAAAAAGGTAGGACTTCTCCTCCAAACTGACTCAGTTAAAATAAAACAATGAAACCAACAACAAACCCTGCAAAACTAACAAAAAATGTAAAAGAAGAAAAGAGAGAAAGGGAACAAGAGAGGAGACCTGGATAACCTATTCCAGTGTCTCACCACCTTCACAG
>WAAF01017239.1:6732-18662 GCA_013400475.1 Tricholaema leucomelas
TTCTATTCTATTCTATTCTATTCTATTCTATTCTATTCTGTTCTGTTCTGTTCTGTTCTATTCTATTCTGTTCTATTCTGTTCTGTTCTATTCTATTCTATTCTGTTCCATTCTATTCTGTTCCATTCTATTCTATTCCATTCTATTCTATTTTATTCTATTCTATTCTGTTCTATTCTGTTCTGTTCTATTCTATTCTGTTCTGTTCTATTCTGTTCTGTTCTATTCTGTTCTGTTCTATTCTATTCTATTCTATTCTATTCTATTCTATTCTATTCTATTCTATTCTATTCTATTCTACTCTATTCTATTCCATTCTATTCTATTCTACCTGAGAGAACTTTGCTGTTCTCATAGTCTCAGAATGTGAGCAGCTTTCAGCAATCCAAATCTCTCTCTCTCTCTCTCTCCTCTTTTTTTTTTTTTTTTTGTGTGTGTGTTGGTTGTTTTGTTTTGTTTGTTTTTTTTTTTCCTTCCTCCCAGGGGTTTTCATCATCTGCTGGCTCCCATTCTTCATCACTCACATCCTGAACATGCACTGTGACTGCAACATCCCCCCAGCCATGTACAGCGCCTTTACGTGGCTGGGCTATGTCAACAGTGCTGTCAACCCCATCATTTACACCACCTTCAACGTGGAGTTCCGCAAGGCTTTCATCAAGATCCTCCACTGTTAAAGGAGGAGGGGGGGGGGGGGGGGGGGGGGGGGAGGAGATGGAAGAAAAACAAACCCCAGACAACCAAACAATTCCAATCTGAACCCAGGCCCCCCCCCCAGCTTTTGGAGAAGGAGGTGTCCGCTCTGCGAGGCAAGAAGAAGCTACTCTGGCCTCGGTGCCAGACACTTGGAGCACAGCAGAAGCTGCCCAAAGCGAGATGGAGATGGGACCCATTGACCTGCAACCAGCTCCAAGGCTGCAGGAGGGGGAGAGAGGAGTTTCCTTTTGCCAAAAAAAAGGTGCTCTGGAGCTCTTTTGTGCCCTCTGGAGCTCTTTTGTGCCCTCTGGAGCTCTTTTGTGCCCTCCCAGAGCAGGAAGAGCTTCACATTACCCAGTCCAGCCCACTGAAAATGAGGTCTCAGCCTCTAAAGTCTACCACTGAAGATGTGCAGACCATCAGCCAAGTGCCCTTCACTCACCTCTGGCATTCAGGTACATTTGGTACTTCTGCCCAGCCGAGGAACAGCTCACGTTGAGGGGAGAGCTGTCGTGGTTCTCTATGATGTACTTCTCCCCAGGGCTGCCTGCAGGTGACCCAGAGAGCTGCCAGGTGGTTGTGTCATCAGACAAGGGACAAGTGATGGTCACTGTGGTTCCAGAAATCTCCACCAGGAATTCTGCATTGGGAAGAAATGGGACAATGAGGAGGGAAAGCAGCACTGCCAACAGCTCCTGAGCAGCCTTCCCTGCCCACCCTTCAGCCCACCCTGCTGGTTTGCTCTGCACAGTGCCATGGCTCCTACAGGCACAGGCTGAGGGAGCTGAGGGGGTTCAGCCTGGAGAAGGCTCCAGGGAGACCTCAGAGGAGGGAAAGCAGCACTGCCAACAGCTCCTGAGCACCATCCGCGCACACCAACGGGCAGCCGTGCGGAGGGCTCCCAGCTCTTGGACTGGGCATGAGGCTTGCAGAGTTACAGCCTGCTGTGCCTGGGTGCCTCTTGGTCTTGGGCCTTCATCTGGGAGGTTCTCTGACGCCCTGGAGGTGATCTTTGGACTCTGGGATGCCAAACCCAAAGGCGCTTTTGGGAGGTACCCTCACACTGTGTTTAAAGCAGGAGGGAAAACCCAGGCAGGCTGGCTTGGTCCTTGCCTGTGGCCATCTAACCATACCTGTGGCCATCTAACTGTGCACAGACAGCCACAGAGCCATGTGAAGGTAGAGACAGGGCACTGCCACCACTGGCTGGCATCACATCCTTGGTATAACCCTCACCAAAGACAGGAGCATCTCTTCTGCTTTGCAATAGGAGCCAGGCGGAGCTGGTGGGAACTTTGCCTTTGCCTCCAGCTGACTTACCAAGCCTTGAGGAAAGACTTTAAGAGGTCCCCAAGAGGGGGCTGAGAAGGTTCTGCCACAAACAGATCCAACCCCTGCAACAATGCAGGCCTACAAGCAACGGGCAGAAGGAGGGAGAGAAGCATAAGTCTCGTGTGGGACCACCACAGCAGTGTACACAGGAATCCATGGAAGGAGTTGAGCAGAAGCCCAAGCCAAAAGCAGGGTTAGAAGGGACCACCCTCAGAGGTCCTCTTGTCCACCCTCACAAGAAGTGATGCATTGTATTGCATGGTAGACATCCAGCTCAAACAGGACTCCAGCTCCCATCTCTCCTCAGCCAGCCCAGCAGGGCTCTCTGGCCACCAGCATCTCATCTGCAGCCTTTTACACAGGGAAGGAGCCTTGGTGTGGGGAGTGGAGGAGAGTGGAGCAGGTCAGGCAGCTGCAGCCCTGTCTGCTTCAGATGGGAACTTGAACACCTCACAGGGAGTGAGGGGTTGGAAGGGACCCAAGGAGATCATGGAGTCCCTGCCAGAGCAGGACAATCCTATCTAACACAGAACCTCAGCTAAGTTAGGTTCCAGTTCTTCTCACCTAACTTCAGCTGCTGTTGAAGCTAAGGACCACCTCAGAGCTGCTTGCCTGTGGTTCTCAACAGGGAGAGTGCAGAACAACATCATGCCTGATTTCAATGAACAGTAAATGAGACAAAACTCTGTGCTTGGGGTGGGGAAAAGCCAGAATAGAAGCCCAAGAATGCCCCTAGCTGGATGTACTCCTGTGTCCAAGCTGGGCTCTGGAAAGGTCTGGATGTTTCCAGCATCTTTTACCCTTTGCTGTCTATCTGGCATGGATTAGAGCAACTGAGAACTCCTAACAGCATCATCTCACCAGGCTGAGTCTGGCCTTGCCAAAGCCACACTGCACTTAGCTGTGCTCAGCCTCTGCTCCACTTTGTAATATCTCTGTAAATAGAATGCAGGAAGCTGAATAAATGCCATGGAAATAGGTCTGGCAAGAGCCTGCCTGCAGGGCTAGAGGATGACAACAGCCATATGGGGAGGCAGGCTCCCACCTTGTACTCACTGCTGCTCTAACACAGCCTGGAGAGCTGCAGAGTCCCAGCTCTGTGCATGCAGTTGGTAGTGGCAGAGCTGCTGCCTCAGCACAGCTGAAGAGCACTGCCCCGGGGGGGTTCTTTTGTTCTCTGGGTTTCTTGTCTGGGTCACTAAGCCTTTTCTGGGGGTGGGTTGTGTGCTGGCAGGGTGGGTGCCAGCTGCAGGCCATGAAGAGCTGGTGGCAAGCAGCTGCAACAGAGGTTTTTGTGAAGCAGGAGTCAGACCTTGAGCCAAAGGTTGCCAGACATAAGGGACCTCAGAGCTGCCTGCCAGTGCCTGAAGGGAGGCTGCAGAAGGACTCGTCCTGAGGGTGCCTAGAGATAGGCCAATGGAGAATAGTTTGAAGCTGAGGCAGAGCAGGGTTAGACTGGAGCTGAGGAAGAAGCTCTGCAGCAGGAAGGTGGTGAGACTCTGGCACAAGCTGCCCAGGGAGGCTGTGGCTGCCTCCTCCCTGAGGCTGTTCAAGGTGAGGTTGGATGAGGCACTGGACAAGCAAATCTAGTTGAGAGGTGTCCCTGCCCATGGCAGGGAGGGGTTGGACAGATGATCTTTGAGGTCCCTTCCAACCTAAACCATTTGAGATTCTCTGATCTCTGAGGTCCCTTCCAACCTAAACCATTTGAGATTCTCTGATCTCGGAGGTCCCTTCCAGCCTAAACCATTTGAGGATTCTATGATCCCTGAGGTCCCTTCCAACCTAAACCATTTGAGATTCTATTACCTCTGAGGTCCCTTCCAACCTGAGCCATTCTGTGATTCAAAGGATGCTGCCAAGGGTTTGGGTGGGAAGAATTAGTAACAAACCACTGCTGGCTTTTCTCCCATGCCTACACCCACTTGAGGCAGGGAAAGTGCCACTTGACTTAGAGCTGTGACAGGTGAGGAGCTGAATCCAGGTAGAAAAGAAGACAAACAGAGACCAAACCCAAGCTTTCAGATCTTTGCCTGGTGATATTTGCTCTGTACCAAAAGCTGGCATGAGGCCTCCAAAGGAGGGAGATGTGAGCTTTGTGCAGTGATTTGGCATTCAATAAGTCCAAGTGCTGGGGGCTGCACTTTGGCCACAGCAACCCCATGCAGAGCTACAGACTGGGGTCAGAGTGGCTGAGAGCAGCCAAACAGAAAGGGATCTGGGGGTGCTGATTGATACCCACCTGAACATGAGCCAGCAGTGTGCCCAGGTGGCCAAGAGAGCCAATGGCATCCTGGCCTGCATCAGGAATGGTGTGGCCAGCAGGAGCAGGGAGGTCATTCTGCCCCTGTACTCTGCACTGCTTAGACCACACCTTGAGTGCTGTGTCCAGTTCTGGGCCCCCCAGTTGAAGAGGGACATTGAGATGCTTGAAGGTGTCCAGAGAAGGGCAACGAGGCTGGGGAGAGGCCTCGAGCACAGCCCTACGAGGAGAGGCTGAGGGAGCTGGGATTGGTTAGCCTGGAGAAGAGGAGGCTCAGGGCAGACCTTATTGCTGTCTACAGCTACCTGAGGGGTGGTTGTGGCCAGGAGGAGGTTGCTCTCTTCTCTCAGGCAGCCAGCACCAGAACAAGAGGACACAGCCTCAGGCTGTGCCAGGGGAAATTTAGGCTTGAGGTGAGGGGAAAGTTCTTGACTGAGAGAGTCATTGGCTACTGGAATGGGCTGCCCAGGGAGGTGGTGGAGTCGCCGTCCCTGGAGCTGTTCAAGGCAGGATTGGACGTGGCACTTGGTGACATGGTCTAGCCTTGAGCTCTGTGGGAACAGCTTGGACTTGATGGTCTGTGAGGTCTCTTCCAGCCTTGGTGATGCTGTGATTTGGTTCTGCAGTCAGTGTTAACCCAGGACAAAAATCACCTCCCAGGCTGGGCACCTTGCTCCTGGCTTCTGTTTCTGAGCCTAGATGCACAACTCTAACTCCAGTGGTGTGAACTGCTACAAGACAAAAACTCTTCCACAACACCATGGTGGAGAAAAGCTGCTGAGAGTGGGGCTGTGCCCTTCATCTGTTGGCTAACCTGGACCCCCCCCNACCCGGCCCCCCCCCCCCCCCCCCATAAAAAACCCCTCTGCTGTCATCTCCTAGACATTATCTGCTGGCAGACACTGCTTGCAGCCCATCAGCCATCCCAATGACCATTTTAAGCCACTCTAAAAGGCACCTCGTGGGAGTCTCTCTACCCTCACTGCCCTTGGAGAGGTGGCACTGCCATGTCCCTGCTCCTCTGCAGCAGCTTCTCCCCCCCCCCCCCCCCCCCCCCCCCCCCCCCCCGGAAGACGGGGCCCCCCCCTTCCCCCCCCCCCCCCCAACCCCCCCCCCCCCCCCCCCCCCCCATGAAGCATCTACGCTCGGAGCTGACCAACTAAACCCCTTCCTCACCCCGAGTCAAGCCTTCAGCACTCTTTTTCTGAGGGAGGACCAAAATATCTCAGCATCTCTGGCTCTACAAAGAATCAACTCCTGCCCAGAGCAAGGACAACCTCTGCAATCTGTGCACAAGTCTGGCACAGCCTCCAGCAGCCCTCAGCTGGGCTGGGAAGTGTTTGGAGAAGCTGCTGATAGCTGTGAGGAGCCAGCTGCAGCACACAGGACTCTCAGACCTCTTGCCCACTTGGCAAATGCAGATTCAGAAATGGCAACAGGTTGGAAGGGACCCTCCAAAGGCATCTTGTCCAACCCAGGCAGCAGGGACGGCTCCAGCTGGAGCAGGCTGCAGAGGGACACAGTGAGGCTGAGCTTGGCTGGCTGCAGGGATGGGGCCACAGGTACAGCCCTGGGCAGCCTGTGCCAGGGTCTCAGCAGCCTCCTGGTGAGGAGCTCCTTTCTGCCTTGCCAAGGACTTCAGAGGTGCTGCTGATGGGAAGGGTCCTAAGAGCTGCTTTTTTAAGACACATTAGTGAGAAGGTTTCACTTCTTCATGCCAGAAGAGGTTGGGACCCTTGCTCATGCCCTTGTTTGGTGACTCCTTCTTTGCAACTGAAACTTTAGTTCTGCTTTATTGAAGTCTTCCTCTTCCTCTTTCTCTCCCCTGCAGTTCCCAGCTCACCCAAGCCCTTCTGGGTCTCTGCAGCCCCTGAACAGGTTTTCACTAAGAAGCTACTGAATTCTGCCTGCACTGTGTTTGGCTCTTGCCTGCTTGCTCCCCCCCAACCCTTCCCCCTCCCCACTCATGATACTGTTTGCCTTTCTGATTGAAGAGCAAACTAATTACAGTCAACCTAAGCAGCTTATTAAATCCTGCTGAAATCAAAAGGAAAACAAAGATGGGGGGAGGGGGGAGGGGGGGGAAACCACCACCACCACCACCAAAAAGTCACTACCTCTGTGGTGAAGATCTCCAAGTGCAAACATGGCTCCTTGAAGAGCCCAGAATGTAGAATACCCATCACAGGCACCTCTGACACCAACCAATGTCTTCATGCAGCACTGCCATTAAAGAGAGACTTGCACAAAGTCCCCCCCTGATGTGGTGATGCTTCCTTCTTGGTACCCCCAGCAGCAGCACTGGCGTTGGGCTCCAAGGGCTCAGGCTTAGAGGTGTGGCACAGGTGGAACAGGGGAAGGGGGACCTCAGCTGAGGGCTGAGGTGGCCTCTAGGTGAGATCTGAAATGACCTTCAGATGAGATCTGAAATGGCCTCCAAGTGAGATCTGAGATGGTCTCCAGCTGAGATTGCCTCCAGATGGGATCTGAGGTGGCCTCCAGGTGGGATCTGAGATGGCCTCCAGGTGGGATCTGAGATGGCCTCCAGCTGGGATCTGAGATGGCCTCCAGGTGGGATCTGAGATGGCTTCCAGGTGGGATCTGAGATGGCTCCAGCTGGGATCTGAGGTGGCCTCCAGGTAAGATCCAAGATGGTTTCCAGCTGGGATCTGAGGTGGCCTCCATATGGGATCTGAGATGGCCTCCAGGTGGGATCTGAGATGGCTCCCAGGTGGGATCTGAGATGGCTCCAGCTGGGATCTGAGGCGGCCTCCAGGTAAGATCCAAGATGGTTTCCAGCTGGGATCTGAGGTGGCCTCCAGGTAAGATCCAAGATGGTTTCCAGCTGGGATCTGAGATGGCCTCCAGCTGGGATCTAAGATGGCTTCCAGCTGGGATCTGAGATGGCCTCCATCTGGGATCCAAGATAGTTTCCAAATGGGATCTGAGGTGGCCTCCAGGTGGGATCTGAGGTGGCCTCCATATTGGATCTGAGGTGGCCTCCATACTGGATCTGAGATGGCCTCCAGGTGGGATCTGAGGTGGCCTCCAGCTGAGCTCATGCATGTCCTCTGAGTTGCTTTTCAGACCATGCATTGCTTCTTGCTCCTGCCCTGGCCCACTCTGTCATTCAGGATTGTAGCTTTTGTCTGGAGCTAGGAGCTCACAGAATGGTAGAGGCTGGAAGGGACCTCAAAAGATCATCCAGTCCAACCCTCTGCCAGAGCAGGATCTCTGCTACCAGCTCAAGCTGGAACACATCCATGTGGGTCTTGAATGTGTCCAGAGAGGGAGACTCCAATCAGACAAGGGAAAGAATCAGCTGTGCCACTCCCTCCCCTGGCCTTGCCTAGGAGGCTTGGCTGAATCCACTCCCACTGATGCTTAATTCATAGAATCACAGAATCAGGCAGGTTGGAAGAGAGCTCCAAGCTCAGCCAGCCCAACCTAGCACCCAGCCCTGCCCAACCAACCAGACCATGGCACTAAGTGCCCCAGCCAGGCTTGGCTTCAACATCTCCAGAGCCACCTGGCTGATGGAATTTTAGGTGCTCAAACAACCTCCTCCTCCCTTAAGACAGCAGAATAAATTCTATTTCAAGATGAAGCAACAGGGGAACAGCCCCAGCTTGTTTGCAGCATGTCCAGCCCCAGCCTGTCAGCTCCTCTGAGGTTCTGCATCACAGCAAAGTTTTCTTTCTCAGCCTATGGACCACAAAACAACCTCAGCTCTGTTCACACCCTGCAAATGAAAACAAACAGAACACTTTGGCCACAACAACCCCAAGCAGTGCTACAGGCGGGGGACAGAGTGGCTGAGAGCAGCCAGGCAGAGAGGGAGCTGGGGGTGTGCAGCCTGCAGCAGAGGAGGCTCAGGGCAGAGCTCATTGCTGTCTGCAGCTCCCTGCAGGGAGGCTGTAGCCAGCTGGGGTTGGGCTCTGCTGCCAGGCAGCCAGGGACAGAAGAAGGGGACACAGGCTCAAGCTGTGCCAGGGCAGGTTCAGGCTGGATGTTAGGAGGAAGGTGTTGTCAGAGAGAGTGATTGGCATTGGAATGGGCTGCCCAGGGAGGTGGGGGAGTGGCTGTGGCTGGAGGTGTTGAAGCCAAGCCTGGCTGGGGCACTTAGTGCCATGGTCTGGTTGATTGGCCAGGGCTGGGTGCTAGGTTGGGCTGGCTGAGCTTGGAGCTCTCTTCCAACCTGCCTGATTCTCTGATTCTATCTCCTGGGGCCCTGCAGCAAGCCCTAGAGTTTTTAGGTCATTCCTGGCTGGGTTTTCTTCCACCCAGCTCGTGAAAAGAAAACCTAAAGAGCTAAACCAGTTGCACTTGTTCCATTCACTCCTTCTCTTTAATCAAAGCACCTTGGGACAATCAAAACTGCTCCCCCCACCCCCCAAAGATGCTTCCAGACTGTCTGCTTCATAAACAGCTTTTGACTCACAAACAACAACTTTCCCCCCTCCAAAGAAACAGGGGAGGGGAAGGCAGCTAAGGGGTGCTGAATAATGAGCAGCCCTGGAAATGCACTGACAGAGACTTAGAAGAAGCAAAGCCAAACTCAGACCCTTTAAATAAGGAGAGGAATCAAAACCCAACCCCAACCCACCATTTTTTTCCCTGCATTCCCAAGCTGCCATGCTGGGCCTGTGGGGAAAAAAGAAACCTCCAGTGGGATAATGAAAACAATGAGCACATTTACCCCCAGCTCAGCTCTGCTTCCCTGCTGCATGCAATCAGAGCCCTGATGAGGCTGGGGAGAAGGCATCACTCACCTCTCGAGCTGCAGGAGCTCACAGCTGAAGGGCAGCAAGCAAAGCAGCACGGAGGGGATGTGCCTGTGGCAGGGCAGAAGCCATCAGACCTGGTTTTAACCAAGCCCTGGCAGAGAGGAGAGTGCACAGCTGAAGGGGCAGCTTGCAACAGGAATCCATCAGGGCCAGGAGCAGGTTTTGTAGGAGGAAACAGGGCTGGGTGCTAGGTTGGACTGGATGATCTTGGAGGTCTCTTCCAACTTGGTTGGTTGATTCTATTCTTTCTATTCTATTCTATTCTATTCTATTCTATTCTATTCTATTCTGTTCTGTTCTGTTCTATTCTATTCTGTTCTGTTCTGTTCTATTCTATTCTATTCTATTCTATTATGTTCTATTCTATTCTATTCTATTCTATTATGTTCTATTCTATTCTATTCTATTCTGTTCTATTCTGTTCTGTTCTATTCTATTCTATTCTATTCTATTCTATTCTATTCTATTCTATTCTATTCTGCTCCGTTCTATTCTATTCTAAAGCAAAGCAGAAGGCACCGACACAGAAAGTTGCTTATAAGCAGCTCTGCAGAGGGCTTGTGGAGCTCAACTGCTCTCACTTCCCTGGAGAGTCTCCTCAGCACACAGCCTCCAGCCCACTGCCCTGTCTCAGGTGGGAGAGATCCAGCAGCTCAGGCTGTGAGGAGCCCAAGAGCAGAGGGGTCTGCAGGTCTCCTGCCTAACCCAGCCGCTGGCAGCGAGGGGTAGCTATGAAACCATCATCCTCCAGCACCAGGCTGCCCTCCTGCTCCAGCAGGGACCCCATTTCTGTGACCCACATAGGTCTGTTTGGGTTGGAAAAGCCCTCCAGGATCATCCAGTCCAACCAGCAACCCAACCCCACCAAGGTCGCCAAACCATGGCCCCAGGTGCCATGGCCACAGGGTTCTTGAACACCTCCAAGCATGGGGACTCCACCACCTCCCTGGGCAGCCTGTGCCAGTCCCTGACCACTCTTGCAGCAAACAAATTATTCCTCCTCTTCAACCTAACCCTCCCCTGGCACAATCTCAGGCCATCTCATCTCCTTCAATCACCTGATGCCAGGAAGAGACCAACCCCTACCTGGCTCCAACCTCCTTCCAGGGAGCTGTAGAGAGCACTGAGGTCTCCCCTCAGCCTTCCTCAACAACTCCAACCTCCTTCCTGGCATGGGAACTCCACCACCTCCCTGGGCAGCCTGTGCCAGTCCCTGACCACTCTTACAACACAGAAATTGTTCCTCCTTTCCAACCTAACCCTCCCCTGGCACAATTTCAGCCTAGGGAATGAAGACCAAGCTCCACCTCACTGCAGCCTCCTTTTGGGGTGTTGTAGAGAGCAATGAGGTCTCTCCTCATTGAGAGGGGACAGATAATGACACAGAACAAAAGGGCTTTGACCCAACCCAAATCTGGCAAGTCTGGAAATGGGCTTCAGCATCTCAGCCTAAGGAGCAGGCTGGCTGGAAGCTGAGACATCAGGGAAGCTGCTCTTGTCTCTGTAGCACTCTACACCCACTTTGCACTCTGGGATGCTATAAATGACAGCCTGAGTGCAGAAAAGCAGCTTCCAGGCTGCAGTCTAGATGCAAAAGTCACAGCAAATTAACCTGGGGATGTGGAATTCTGAGTGACTGTGGCTTGGCAATTCCCTGTGCTGTGGTAATTGAGTCTGTGCAAGTTCTCAGCTGCTGGCAGCTGCTCCAGGTTACATTCCTGCACTGTGTTGACATTCACCTGCCTACCTTGCACTTGCTAGGAGTCAGGAGCACACTAAGAGCTGTCTCCTGGGGCTCAGGGAGTGCTTGGTGACCTGTTTAGCCACTGGCAGATGCCTGAGTGTCTGAGCCCACCTAGCACAGTCAGGTCTGTGTGGCAGCTCTCAAAGCACCTTGCAGGAACCAGGTCTGATTGCCTCCTTGATAAACAAGCTCAGTAAATCACTTCAAAGCGGAGACCAGAATCACTCAGGAAGATGAGAGAGTGAAATCCTAGGGACAGAGCTATCAGTCAGAGGGGAAGTGCCAGCACATCCCAGCTGCTTAATTAAAGCAAGCCAAGGGAAGGTTTCCACCAGGCAGACTCTTCCTCACCCAGCCAGTCTGACAAAGGAAGGTGTCTGAGTGAAGCAAGGTGCTGGAAACACCCAAACTCAGGAGCCTTGGGGTGAAGCTGGCAGCCTGCATGGCAGACACTGCACCGCCACCAGCAGTGGGACAGGGCAGCCCATTCACAGGGGCTTCATCCCAGCCAGGCTGCAGGAGGCTTGGAGCAAGCTGGGCTGGTGGGAGCTGTCCCTGCCTGTGGCAGGGGGGGTTGGAGCTGGATGAGCTTTAAGATCCCTTCCAACCCAACCCATTCTGTGCATCTCTGAAACACCACAGATCTGGGAGCTGTTCCACCTCTCCTCTCTTTCCATCTCCTGGTGACTGTTGCTCTTTTTCTCCCTTCTCTCACTCACTTTGGGAGGATGCCTGGGTGGGATCATGTCCTGTGATGTCTTCCTGCACTCACCAAAGCCTCCAGAGACAAAAGCCATAGAGAGAACTCAGCTGTGTTCAGTAGAAGGGAGCAACACATTGGGCAGCAAATAAACCTCCTCAGCCCTCCTGGGAGATGTTGAGCTGGGCAACAGACAAGCATCTTCCACATTAAAGCAGAGCTGGGCTCAGCAAGCTTTAAAACCAGACATTGGCAAGCCACAGAGCTACAGAGCCACAGAACCACAAAGCCACAGAGCCACAGAGCCACAGAATCATAGAGCCACAGAACCACAGAGCCACAGAATCATAGAACCACAGAGCCACAGAACCACAGAACCACAGAGCCACAGAACCACAGAGCCACAGA
>WAAF01017241.1:10003-82854 GCA_013400475.1 Tricholaema leucomelas
TCCCTCATCCTGCTGGCCACACTGCTCCTGATACAGATGGGTACTGGGTAAGACTGTCAAGATCATAGAGTCATAGAATCAGTCAGAGTTGGAAGGGACCACAAGGAGCAGCCAGTTCCAACCCCCCTGCCATGCCCAGGGACACCCTACCCTAGAGCAGGCTGCCCACAGCCTCAGCCAGCCTGGCCTGAAACACCTCCAGCCATGGGGCCTCAACCACCTCCCTGGGCAACCCATTCCAGCCTCTCACCACTCTCCTGCTCAACAACTTCCTCCTCACCTCCAGCCTGACTCTCCTCACCTCCAGCTTTGCTCCATTCCCCCCAGTCCTGGCACTCAACTGACCGCAGCACTCAAGTGTGGCCTCCCCAGAGCTGAGCACAAGGGGTCTGGCTGCTGTGCAGCACTGAAGGTACAGCAGTCTGCAGGTAATCACTCTCAGAGGAGGCTCTCAAGCAGCTCCCCAGACAACAAAACACCACCACCAATAATCAAGCCAGACAAGAACTTCCCAAATGCCAGCCCATGCATTAGTTTCTGTTGTTTGCCAAAGCAGATGAAGCTCCATATGTTGTTGGGTTTTTTTGCTAGCATTAACTTTGAATCCATGACTCCTTTCTGCACCAAGCCTCTTCTCCTCTGTGCTTTGGATTTTGTAGTATCAGTCACATCTGAGATGCTCTCAATAGTGCTGTGCAACATCAACCTTTGCCCAATACAATCCAGAGCTTTAATCATCTCCTTGGAGAACCTTTTAAATCAGCTACATGGTAACTTACACCTATGAGTAGTTTCCCATTATAGGATCACAGAATGGTTTAGGTTGGAAGGGACTTCAAAGCTCAGCCAGTTCCAACCTCCTGCCATAGGCAGGGACATCTCTTACTAGAACAGGTTGCTCAAGCTCTCATCCAACCTGGCCTGGAACACCTCCAGGGAGGTTGTGGAGCACAGAACCACCCAATGTGATCAAAGATTTATTAAATCCCCTCTCAGTCTTCTCTTCTCCAGACTAAACAGCTCCAGGTCCCTCAGCCTTTCCTCATCATCCTCATAGCCCTGTGCTGGACACTCTCCAGCAGATCCCTGTCCTTCAACTGGGGAGCCCCAAACTGAAGGCAGTATTCAAGATGAGGTCTCAGCAGGGCAGAGCAGAGGGACAGGAAAAGCTCCCTTGATCTGCTGGACACACTCTGTTTAATACACCCCAGGATCCCATTGGCCTTCTTGGCCACCAAGACACATTGCTGTGCCATGGATGTTATCCACCAGGACCCCCAGGTCCCTCTCCACAGGGCTGCTCTCCAGAGAGGAAGAACTTAGAACACCCTCTCTCTTTTTTCTAGAGTCAGCTGTCCAACAAATGTTTTTAACCAGCTGTCATGCAGACTTGATGGGGAGCCAGGGTGGAAATTTGTCTCATCTTTAGGCTACAGTCAAGAGAGTTTAATTGTTAGAATTCCTTAGCTGTACCATGAATGTCATTTCCTTCAGGAAACAGAACCATAGAGTGAATTGTCAGGGTTGGAAGGGACCTCAGGGATCATCCAGTTCCAAACTCCCTGCCTCTGTTGCTCACAGCTGCACCCAGCCTGGTCTTAAACATTTCCAGGGATGAGGCTTCCACCACCTCCCTGGGCAACCTGTGCCAGGCTCTCACCAACCTCATGCTGAAGAACTTCTCCCTAAGAGTTAATCTGAATCTACCCATTCCTAGTTCTGCTCCTTTCCCCCAGCCCTATCACTACCTGAGAGCCTAACAAGTCCCTCAGCAGCTTTCCTGCAGGCCCCCTTCAGATACTGGAAGGCCACAACAAGGTCTCCTACCCTCCCTAGTTTATGTGGTCACTTAACCAACACAAAAGTGGCCACATTCAATTAGTGGAGACAGCTCTTGTGCAATATGACAAAGGTTATGCCCAGAGCTCTTCTTTCCTTCCCAAAGGCACTCAGAGGCTACAGTCCAGTCTTTTAAAATACATAAATGGGTGGATATTAAGTGCAGTGGTAACCACTTGTAAGAGTAAATCTGCTTCTTTAATGCTCATCTTCCCCTTTTGTGGCAATAATGGGAGAGCAAGAGTGGAGTTCACATCTCCACAAGGAGAGGAATCTCTTTTAGCTAGAGGTCTCCAGGCCTTTTACAGGGCTGTAATTAAAAGACCTTTTCAAAGGGTACTTACTTTGCATCTTCTGTGCATGTTCTGTTAGTCCTGCACTGCATTCTGAGATCAAAATGCTGCATAAGCAGAAAGACCTAGGGTAGGGTGTCCCTGCCCATGGCAGAGGGGTTGGAACTAGGTGGTGCTTGGGGACCACTTCCAACCCTGGGCTGTGGCAAGAGCAGTGTGGGCAGAGGGCAAGGGAAGTGATCCTCCCCCTCTGCTCTGCACTGCTGAGACTCCACCTGGAGTACTGCATCCAGTTCTGGAACCCCTATTACAAGAGGGATATGGAGGTGCTGGAAGGTGTCCAGAGAAGGGCTATGAGGATGATCAGAGGACTGGAGCTACTTTGTTAGGAGGAGAGACTGAGGGAGTTGGGGTTGTTCAGTCTGGAGAAGAGAAGGCTCCAAGGTGACCTTCTTGAGGCCTTTCGGTATCTGAAGGGGGCTACAAGAAAGCTGGGGAGGGACTTTTTAGGCTGTCAAGGAGTTTTTAGGGTGTCAGGTAGTGATAGGACTGGGGGGAATGGAACAAAGCTGGAGGTGGGGAGATTCAGACTGGATGTTAGGAAGAAGTTCTTCAGCATGAAGCTGGTGAGAGCCTGGAACGGGTTGCTGAGGGAGGTAGTGGAAGCCTCATCCCTGGAAGTGTTTAAGGCCAGGCTGGACAAGGCTGTGGGCAGCCTGCTCTAGTGTGAGGTGTTCCTGCCCATGGCAGGGGGGTTGGAATTAGATGATCCTTGTGGTCCCTTCCAACCCTGACTGATTCTATGGAATCAGAAAATGTTGGAAGCATCAGGTTGGCTTTCACTCACCTAAAACACCCAGTGGTGATAAGCAGCATTTCACTTGGCCATTAAAAAGCAAGAGAAGCCTTCTGAGAAATGAGCTGCATTGCAGTTGGATGTTAGGAGGAAGTTCTTCACAGCAAGAGTGATTGGCATTGGAATGGGCTGCCCAGGGAGGTGGTGCAGTCACCATCCCTGAAGGTGTTGAAGGAAAGCCTGGATGAGGCACTTAGTGCCATGGTCTGGTTGATTGGCCAGGGCTGGGTGCTAGGTTGGACTGGATGAGCTTGGAGGTCTCTTCCAAACTGGTTGATTCTATGATTCTAGGTTTGTGGAGGAGGAAAGGGGTAGGTTCTGCAGCTCATTCCAAGCAAACCAATGCCTTCACTGGAACAACAGAAAGAAACACTTCAGAGGGAGAAGCAGAGGACAGATGGGAATGACACTGCAGCAGCACAGCTCCTTGGAAGCTGGACAAGGCTACAGGAGTATCTCTGTTTAACAAGTCGATGCTGCAAAGTGCTGAATGTCTCCACCCACGGGGGGGAGTTAAGGGACACCCAAAATCCTGAAGGAGGAGGAGAAATATTTCTAAGCTGAAAACTCTCATGACTCAGCTCTTTCTGTTTTGCTGAAGTGAAAAATCACTGGGTTCCAAAATCAGTGACAAGCTGATCCAACAGCTTATGTAAGTGAGTTTCCTGCCAAAATGAAAGAGTGCTGGAACAAATTAATAACTGAAGGAAAAAATGGGAATGCAGCAGGAACAACTGAATTGCTTTAACAATGTGTCTGAGCCCATAACAAACATGAGTTCTTATTTTTTAGCAGACCAGAGCAGTGAAACATGCATTTATGTGTCAAAATAAAGAGCAACATCTAAATGTCAGCTTGGCAATTAGTGAGCAGGTCCATTGATTTCAATAGGAACAGGGAGGAGGGAAATGAAGTTGATGTTTATACAGCACAATGCAATATCACAGAATCACAGAGCAGTGTGGGCAGCAGGACAAGGGAGGTTACTCTGCCCCTGTGCTCAGTACTGCTCAGGCCACCCCTGGAGTGCTGGGTCTAGTTCTGGGCTCATCAATTGAAGAGAGACGTTGAGGTGCTGGAAGGTGTTTGGAGAAGGGCAGCAAGGCTGGGGAGGGGCCTGGAGCACAGCCCTATGAGGAGAGGCTGAGGGAGCTGGGGGTGTGCAGCCTGCAGCAGAGGAGGCTCAGGGCAGAGCTCATTGCTGTCTGCAGCTCCCTGCAGGGAGGCTGTAGCCAGGTGGGGTTGGGCTCTGCTGCCAGGCACCCAGGGACAGAACAAGGGGACACAGCCTCAAACTGCACCAGGGCAGGTCTAGTCTGGATGTGAGGAGGAAGTTGTTGGCAGAGAGAGTGATTGGCATTGGAATGGGCTGCCCAGGGAGGTGGTGGAGTCGCTGTCCCTGGAGGTGTTGAAGCAAAGCCTGGCTGGGGCACTTAGTACTGCTTGGGGTTGTTGTGGGCAAAGTGCAGAACCCTGCACTTGGCCTTATTCAGTCTCATCCCCTTGGCCCCTGCCCACCCATCCAGCCTGGCCAGGTCCCTCTGCAGGGCTCTCCTACCCTCCAACAGCTCCACACC
Organism: Tricholaema leucomelas; assembly: GCA_013400475.1. Taxonomy (NCBI): domain Eukaryota; kingdom Metazoa; phylum Chordata; class Aves; order Piciformes; family Lybiidae; genus Tricholaema lacrymosa; species Tricholaema leucomelas. The sequence goes on from WAAF01017241.1 coordinate 14,569, forward strand.
TGCTCCTAGCTTGGTATTATCTGCAGACTTACTGATGCTGGACTCAGTCCCTTGATGCTTGCCCAAGCCAATGAACTTTGAGTATTTCAAAAACAAGCAAGGAGAAAAATTATGAAGTGAATGTATTTAGGCTTTTGGGACAATTCACACTGCTCATAAGCTGTGCCTGCAGCCTCTGTGGGAGTGTTGGTCAGGAAGCCAACTCCATTCTGGCTGTGCAGAGCTACACCTTGGCAGACATCTTTTCATCTCCATCTCCAGTATAAATTCCCAAGGGCTACTAGCACAGACCTAAAACCAGAGGCTCACTAAGTGAACTGGCTCCCTCATAAAGACAGAAACATCTTAGACAACACAACAGAAAGGGATTGATGTGACAGATCACTTCCTATCTCTTTGGCAATGAAGATACTTGGACAGAGTCTCCTTCCCTTGGGGAGCCTTATCAGGATGTTGTGTGCCAGTTGCATCGTGCTGAGGTCAGCTGGAAGACAACTTGAGAGCAAGAGTTTGACTTAAGCTGCTTCAGACAAGGGATAGTACAAGAAACAGAAATAAGTTGATAAGGTAAGGGAGAATAAGAAGATAACTTTTGTGGTACCTGCTTTCTCCCATTGCAAGTTCTATATCTCTCTGCAAGACAGACCTCATTTTGCAGCAGAGGCCAGAACTGCTCTCTGCACACAGCTTTGCCCTTTGCTGCTCTCTCTCCAACTAGGTGGCTGTCACCATCCTACTGAGATCCTAACAAGCAAAAGGTCACCTGATATTTTCCTCCACTGTGCCTTGCTTCAGCTTCAAAAACTAAACTCCCAAGATATTTTAGGAGGAGGCTGGAGGAAGAGTGAAGGTCATTGTAAAACTCAAGTCTTATTCTTCTGATGAGACCAAAACATTTCCCCTCCTCTTTGTCTTGAAAACCTCAGAAAACCACCATGCAGATGTAGAAAAACCTCTCCAACAACCCCCTGTGCAGTAGTCCTACCTCCTTTTCCCAGGAATAACCACAGGCAAATAGAGCAGCCCTGCAGAAAATGGATTGGTGTTGCTGGTGGAGGAGAAGCTGGACAGGAGCCAACTGTGTGAGCTTACAGCCCAGAAGGCCAATGGCAGCCTGGACTGCATCCAAAGCAACATGACCAGAGATGGAGAGAGGGGATCCTGCCCCTCTGCATTGCTGAGACCTCATCTGCAGTGCTGCATCCAGCTCTGGAGCCCTCAACACAGGAAGGACATGGACCCAATGACCAGGGGGTTGGAACACCTCTGCTGCAAGGACAGGCTGAGGGAGCTGGGGTTGTTCAGCCTGGAGAAGAGAAGGCTCCAGGCAGACCTAAGAGCAGCCTGCCAGGACCTGAAGGGGCTATAAGAAGGCTGCAGAGGGACTGTTTGCAAAGGTCTGCAGGGACAGGATGAGGATGATGGCTTGAAATTGGAGAAAAGCAGATTGAGATTGGATCTGAGGAACAAGTTCTTCACCATGGGGGTGCTGGAACACTGCAACAGGTTGCCCAGAGAGGTAGTTGAAGCCTCATCCCTGAAGATCTTCAAGGTCAAGCTGGATAAGGCTCTAGGCAACCTGATCTAGTTAGGAGGATGTCCCTGCTGCCTACAGAGGGGTTGGACTAGGTGACCTTTGGAGGTCCCTTCCAACCCAAACCATTCTATGGTCTAGCCACAAGTATTCTGCTAGTATCCAACTTGGAGATAATTGCTGACCAGAGAAAAGTGTTTTAGGTAGATTCTGATTTCTACAACAATCAAAAAACATTTCCCAGAGGTGCAGGATTTACTTACAGGACTGACTCTGACTGAAAGCCATCTTGTTCACTGCCTCCAAAGTATAATGATGCATTTGCTTTTGGAAGTGCTGCTGAGGCATATCTCCACCTTCCTTCTTCTGTCACAGTTGTCCTTGCTCACAGCCAGCAGTACCAAGTTCCCCTTTGGATCACAGAATCACAGAATGATCCAGGTTGGAAAAGACCTCTGAGATCATGAAGCCCAACCCATCACCCAACCCCTCTAATTAACTAAACCATGGCACCAAGTGCCTCATCCAGCCTCTGCCCAAGCACCTTCAGGGATGGTGACTCCACCACCTTCCCAGGCAGCCCATTCCAATGCCAATCACTCTTGCTGGGAAGAACTGTCTAAAGTCCAGCCTGAACCTGCCCTGGTGCAGCTTGAGACTGTGTACTCTTGTTTTGTCCCTGGCTGCCTGGCAGCAGAGCCCAACCCCACCTGGCTACAGCCTCCCTGCAGGGAGCTGCAGACAGCAATGAGCTCTGCCCTGAGCCTCCTCTGCTGCAGGCTGCACACCCCCAGCTCCCTCAGCCTCTGCTCACAGGGCTGTGCTCCAGGCCCCTCCCCAGCCTTGCTGCCCTTCTCCAAACACCTTCCAGCACCTCAACATCTCTCTGCAATGGAGGGGCCCAGAACTGGGCACAGGACTCGAGAAGAACACAGCCTAAGGAGCTGAGAGCACTGAGAGTGAGAGAGATGAGAGAAGGGTAGGTAGGTGATGCTTTTAGGAGGAAGGTCAAAACCCAGCAGGTTCTGCTGACCTGGGGAGAGCTCACCAGCTGAGGGCATGTTGTGTAGCAGAGCATAAGCAGTAAGAACATACCAGATGCCTTTGCCTTCCAAGCTGTATTACCTCTAGTGCACTTTGCCTCTGTTTGTAGCAGCCTGCACACTGCCACAGGCTGCTTGGATGTTTTCTTCTTGTCATCCTCCTGTTTCCAGAAGATCATTGCAGTGGAGGCATTTCCACTCTCAGCAAAAGCAAACTGTTCCTGATTCTGTTGGGCAAACCAGAAGGAGAAAACAAATCATTAATTTATGACTTGGAAGATCCATTTTGAAGGCAAAGCTTTATAGCACCCAGCACTTCTCTCTCTCTCTCTTTCTCTCTCTCTCTCTTTTTATTTTAATTTAAAATTTCATGACATTTACAGGCAGATGGGAAAATAAAAGTAGAAGCAGGAGATTCCTCACAGTGTGCTGTCCCCAGGCTGCAATTACAGATCCTCTTCTGCCAGTAGGAGCCCCAAGTAAAGCTATTCATAGCATCACAGAATGGCTTAGGTTGGAAGAGACCTTACAGATCATCTACTGCAGCCTCCCCACCACGGGCAGGGACACCTCTCAGGTAAACTCAGCTGCTCAAGGCCTCATCCAACCTGGCCTTGAACAATCTGGGTTGAGGCAATGCCAAACACAAATGCAGGCTGGGCAGTGAGTGGCTGGAGAGCAGCCCTGAGGAGAGGGACTTGAGGGTGCTGCTGGAGGAGAAGTTCAACAGGAGCCAGCAGTGTGCACTTGCAGCCCAGAAAGCCAAGCAGAGCCTGGGCTGCAGCAGCAGAAGTGTGGCCAGCAGGGCCAGGGAGGTGATTCTCCTCCTCTCCTCTGCTCTGCTCTGCTCTGCTGAGACCCCACCTGGAGTACTGCATCCAGCTCTGGAGCCCCTGGGACAAGAGGGCTGTGGAGATGCTGGAGAGTGTCCAGAGCAGGGCCAGGAGGATGCTGAGAGGGCTGCAGCAGCTCTGCTGTGAGCACAGACTGAAAGAGTTGGGGCTGTGCAGGCTGGAGAAGAGGAGGCTCCTAGGTGACCTTCTTGTGGTCTTCCAGGATCTGAAGGGGGCTACAAAAAAGCTGGGGAGGGACTTTTTAGGCTGTCAGGGAGTGACCTCCCTGGGCAGCCTGTTCCAACCCCTCACCGCTCTCTCACTAAAGAAGTCCAACCTCATCCTCCCTTGGCACAACTCCAACCTATTGCCTCTCATCCTATTTGTGATGCCTTGGGAGAAGAGACCAACCCCAGCCTCACTCCAACCTCCTTTCAGGCAGCTGAAGAGAGCATTAAGATCTGCCCTCAGCCTTCTCTTCTCCACACTAAACACCCTTGTTCCCTCAGCTGCTCCTCAGAGGATGCCCTCCAAGCCCCTCCCAGCCTCACTGCTCTTCTCTGGACACTCTCCAGCCCCTCAATGTCTCTCCTATGCTGTGGTGCCCAGAACTGAACCCAGTACTCAAGCTGTGGCCACAGCAGTGCTGAGTCCAGGGGCACCATCACTGCCCTACTCCTGCTGGCCACACTGGGTTTGATCCAGGCCAGGATGCTGTTGGCCTTCTTGGCCACCTGGGCACACTGCTGGCTCATGTTCAGCTCTCCATCAGCATCCCTGGATCCATTTCCACCAGGCTGCTTTCCAGCCACTCTGCCCCAAGCCTGTAGTATTGCTTGGGGTTGCTGTGACCCAAGTGCAGGACCCAGGCCTTGTTCTTGCTAAACCTCATTGAGTTGACCTCATCTCACCGATTTAACCTGTCCAGATCTCTCTGCAGAGCCTTCCTACCCTCAAGGATATCAACACTGCTGCTCAATTTAGTGTGCTTCAAACTTGTCATGCTTGAACAAGGCAGGGAGTCAATCCATCTCCACAACTCCTCTGACAGATTCACAGAGCAAATGGGTTTTGCATCTCCAAGTGTCTTAGACAGACCTTCATGGCTGGTAATGAAGCTCTGTGCAGCACAGTTAGTAATCATGGAATGATAGAATCAGTCAGGGTTGGAAGGGACCACAAGGAGCAGCCAGTTCCAACCCCCTTGCCATGCCCAGGGACACCCTACCCTAGAGCAGGCTGCCCACAGCCTCAGCCAGCCTGGCGTGGTCTAGATGACTGGATAGGGCTGGGTGATAGGTTGGACTGGATGATCTTGGAAGTCTCTTCCAACCTTGTTGATTCAATGATTTTATGGCCTCCAGGGATGGGATTTTCAGGGATTAGGAAGTATAGGCTGGATGTTAGGAGGAATTTGTTGGCAGAGAGAGTGATTGGCATTGGAATGGGCTGCCCAGGGAGGTGGTGGAGTTGCTGTCCCTGGAGGTGTTCAAGAGAAACCTGGATGAGGCACTTAGTGCCATGGTCTGGTTGATTGGACAGGGCTGGGTGCTAGGTTGGGCTGGATGAGCTTGGAGCTCTCTTCCAAGCTGCTTGATTCCATGATTCCATGATTCTATGATTAATCACCTGACTGCTTGATAATGCTGAGACAGACACAAGGTTATGAAGCTGGATGTGGTTGTTGGGTTTGTTTGTAAAGCTGCTGAGATTGTGACAGGCTCAGAGAGGGCAATTCAATTCTTTTTTTAAAGTCAAATGAAGCAGCTGCTGCTTTTTGTTAATTGCCAACTCCATTTTTCAGCATTAAAGACAAAATAAATTCTATTCTAGTCCCCATCATCAGCCAGTTCCAATTAGGGTAATTACCATGGGATAATTCTAGACTACCTATGGTTAATTAGGGCTCCACTGTGTGCTTACAACACTCCAGGCATGTAAATATTTCATGATAACCACAGCTTCACACATTGTTACCACTTAATTTAATATCTCACATCACTGTTACTGGGAGGGTGGGAGGGGAAACGAAACAAAGAGGCAAACCCTTGACAGACAATCAGAACTGCTGCAAAGGGCTTTTCCCCAGCAGCAAACCATCTGCATGGTAATGGCATCATGCTGCAAGACTCCCTTTTATTAGGTCATGTCATGTTCATTGAGCAGGAAAAAGAAGTGCCCCACTAGGACAAGGGAGGTTCTTCTGCCCCTGTGCTCAGCACTGCTCAGGCCACCCCTGGAGTGCTGTGTCCAGTTCTGGGCTCCTCCATTGCAGAGAGATGTTGAGGTGCTGGAAGGTGTTTGGAGAAGGGCAGCAAGGCTGGGGAGGGGCCTGGAGCACAGCCCTGTGAGGAGAGGCTGAGGGAGCTGGGGGTGTGCAGCCTGCAGAAGAGGAGGCTCAGGGCAGAGCTCATTGCTGTCTGCAGCTCCCTGCAGGGAGGCTGTAGCCAGCTGGGGTTGGGCTCTGCTGCCAGGCAGCCAGCAACAGAAGAAGGGGACAGAGGCTGAAGCTGTGCCATGGGAGGTCTAGGCTGGATGTGAGGAGGAAGTTGTTGGCAGAGAGAGTGATTGGCATTGGAATGGGCTGCCCAGGGAGGTGGTGGAGTGGCTGTGCCTGGAGGTGTTGAAGCCAAGCCTGGCTGGGGCACTTAGTGCCATGGTCTGGTTGGTTGGGCAGGGCTGGGTGCTAGGTTGAGCTAGATGAGCTTGGAGCTCATTTCCATCCTGGGTGATTCTATCATTCTATGATCATCAGAGCCTGAACTTCTCTGAGCCTGGTGGAAGCAGAAAAGCAAAGGGAGCCAGGAGATGCTGCTGGGCACAATCTTCCCCATACACTACCCTCTGGGACATTGGCACTAATGTCCTCATCCTGCTGAGAAACACTTCACAGAACACAAACAGTCTCCTTGGGATGAAACAGGGAAGGAGAGAAAGAAGGACAAATAACCTCAAGTTTTACTTGATATGAAAATCTGCAGGCTGGGCTCCCTGGAAATGTGAGTGGGTTTCTTTATCAGGGTTGAGGCAATCCCAAGCACCAATATAGGCTGGGCAGTGACTGGCTTGAGAGCAGCCTTGAGGAGAGGGACTTGGGGGTGCTGACGGACGAGAAGCTCAATCTGAGCTGCCACTGTGCTCTTGCAGCCCAGAGAGCAACCAGAGCCTGGGCTGCAGCAAGAGCAGTGTGGGCAGCAGGGCAATGGAAGTGATCCTACTCCTCTGCTCTGCACTGCTGAGACCCCACCTGGAGTACTGCATCCAGTGCTGGAGACCCTATTACAAGAGGGATATGGAGCTACTGAAGGGTGTCCAGAGAAGGGCTGTGAGTATGATCAGAGCATTGGAGCTGCTCTGCTGTGAGGAGAGACTGAGGGCGTTGGGGCTGTTCAGTCTGGAGAAGAGAAGGCTCCAAGGTGACCTTACTGTGGCCTTTCACTATCTGAAGGGGGCTACAAGAAAGCTGGGGAGGGACTTTTTAGGGTTTCAGATAGTGATAGGTCTGGGGGGAATGGAGCAAAGCTGGAAATGGGTGATTCAGACTGGATGTTAGTTGTTCACCATGAGGGTGGTGAGACCACGGAATGGGCTGCTAAGGGAGGTTGTGGAAACCTCATCCTTGGAGGTTTTTAAGGCTAGGCTGGATGAGGCTGTGGCCAGCCTGATCTGGTGTGAGGTGTCCCTGCCCCTGGCAGGGCAGAGGTTGGAACTGGCTGATCCTCGTGGTCCCTTCCAACCCTGACTGATTCTATGATTCTCTGATTCATGTTATCATTATGTCATTGGAAGTGTGACAGCAGGAGCAGGAAGAGTGCAGAAAGAGAGCACTCAGCTTCTGGAGAAACACACAGGAAACTCCACCTGCACTCAGAACTGAGGGCAGGAAAACAAAACCCACACAACCCCTTCATTTGATAACTGCACCTCAGAAACTTCTTCTACCTGCAGAAATCAGCGTTTGATAGAACAAAGATTGCCCAAAACATGCCCAGGTTGGAGGGGGGAGAGCCCCAACAACTCTGACAGTGATCTAACTCTAAATCTGCTAAAGCCTTTCTCTGAACATGAGGAGGTTCAGAATCCTCATCCCAGACAAAAGGTTGGATGTTAGGAGGGAGTTGTTGGCAGAGAGAGTGATTGGCATTGGAATGGGCTGCCCAGGGAGGTGGTGGAGGAGTCACCATCCCTGAAGGTGTTGAAGCAAAGCCTGGATAAAGCCCTTAGCTCTGGTTGATTGGCCAGGGCTGGGTGCTAGGTTGGGCTGGATGAGCTTGGAGGTCTTTTCCAATCTGGTTGGACACAGCACTCCAGGAGTGGCCTGAGCAGTGCTGAGCACAGGGGTGGGCAGAAGAACCTCCCTTGTCCTGCTGCCCACACTGCTCCTGAGCCAGCCCAGGATGCCATTGGCTCTGCTGCCCACCTGGGCACTGCTGCCTCAGCTTCAGCTCCTCTCTGCCAGCACCCCCAGCTCCCTCTCTGCCTGGCTGCTCTCAGCCACTCTGTCCCCAGCCTGTAGCCTTTCAACCCCTCTCTTCCTCCTTTCAGGTAGTTGGAGAGAGCAATGCAGTCTGCCCTGTGCCTCCTCTCTTCCAGGCTAAAGAACCCTACCTTTGGCAACTTCATTCACTGATTCACAACTGTCTTTAAGAGAGTTTAAGGAACACTAAAGACTGAAACTATGGGATAGAATCATTGGCTCATAGAACAGTTTGAGTTGGAAGAGACCTCCAAAGGTCATCCAGAATCTTAGAAGTATTGAATCATAGACTCACCGAATCATAGATTCCTGGAATCATTCACTCATACAACATAGCATCAGAAAATCACAGAATGGGCTGGGTTGGAAGGGACCTCCAAAGGCCATCCAGTCCAACTCCCTCTGCACTCAGCAGGGACATCCTCCACTAGAGCAGGTTGCCCAGAGCCCTGCCCAGCCTTACCTTGAAGATCTGTAGGGATGAGGTCTCAACCACCTCCGTGGGAAACCTGTTGCAGTGTTCCAGCACCCTTCTGTGCAGAACTTGTTCCTAACATGCAGTTTAAATCCAGTCCTCACCCTATGGGGAGAGGCTGAGGGAGCTGGAGTTGTTTAGCCCAGAGAAGAGGAGGCTCAGGAGTGACCTCATTGCTGTCTACAACTACCTGAAGGGAGGTTGTAGCCAGGTGGGTTTGGGCTGTGCTGCCAGGCACCCAGCAACAGAACAAGGGGACTCAGTCTGAAGCTGTGCCAGGGGAGGTCTAGGCTGGATGCTAGGAAGAAGTTGTTGGCAGAGAGAGTGATTGGCACTGGAATGGGCTGCCCAGGGAGGTGGTGGAGTGGCCGTGGCTGGAGGTGTTGAAGCCAAGCCTGGCTGGGGCACTTAGTGCCATGGTCTGGTTGATTGTCTAGGGCTGGGTGCTAGGTTGGACTGGCTGAGCTTGGAGCTCCCTTCCAGCCTGGTTGATTCTATGATTCTATGATTCATTACCTGCATCCTCTTCAGAAATCAGAAGGAGGTAGATACAGGAATGGTTGCCACATGGATGCACTTTTGAAGGATTGAAAAAAATACAGGGCAAAAGCAAACAACATCTCAAGAAGGGAACCTTTGCACAGAGAAATGCTACACAAGAGTTGGAAACCAGTCAGCAGTCATAGCTAAGAAGCTATCAGATCTTAAGCCTAGCAAATTCCTCCCAGGCAAAGAGATCACACTCATGTGGGACCTACTATAAAGTATCCAAGGATACAAGGAGCACAAAAATCAAAGCCTCCTCCTGTTTTGCTTCATCCTTATGCTCAGAGCAATACTAGAATATAAATGCAGGGGGCAATATGGCTTTAAGGTAGCTTCTGCTTCATCTTTACAGGTGACTTTGAAAAGAGCAGAAAATGTCAGAGCTAGGGAGAAGAGAAACTCAGCCAAGTGCAGGCCATGGGTTCTGTGCTCTCCAGAAGCCACACAGCTGGCTGCACCAACCCATTGGTGCTCCCCACCACACACTGACTCTTCAGCCTTGCCCAAAATCCACCCTGGCCAGCCTGGAGTTCCTTTGGATATGCCCAGGGGCAGCCAGCTCTTCACAAGAGGTTTCCATTTCATACAGGACTCTCTTTAACAGCATTTTAAAGAGAGTGGTTGTTTTAAAGACCATTTTAAACAGAGTGGCTGGAGAGCAGCCTGGTTGAGAGGGACCTGGGAGTGTGGGTGACAAGCAGCTGGGCATGAGCCAGCAGTGTGCCCAGCTGGCACAGAAGGCCAATGGCATCTTGGCCTGTGTCAGGAATGGTGTGGCCAGCAGGACTGGGGATGTGATTCTGCCCTGTACTGGCCACTGGGGAGGCCTCACCTGGAGCACTGTGTGCAGCTCTGGGCCCTCACTGCAAGAGAGATATTGACGGGCTGGGCCTCCACTGGGGAGGGGGCAGGAGGGGAATCATAGAATCATCACAGACCATCAGGGAAGGCTGATGAAGAGAGGCTGAGGGAGCTGGAGGTGCTCAACCTTAAGGAGACTCAGAGGGGGACCTTATCACACTCTACACCTACCTGAAGGGAAGCTGGAGTCAGGTGCAGGGGCAGGCTTTGCTCCCAGGCAACTTGTGCCAAGATGAGAGGGCATGGCCTGAAGCTGTGCCAGAGCAGGTTAAGGTTGGATGTTAGGAAGCACTTCCTCGTGTAGAAGGTCATTAGACACTGGAATGGACTGCCCAGGGAGGTGGTGGAGTCACTGTGCCTGGAGGTGTTGAAGCCAAGCCTGGCTGGGGCACTTAGTGCCATGGTCTGGTTGATTGGCTGTGGATGGGTGCTAGGTTGGGCTGGATGAGCTTGGAGCTCTCTTCCAACCTGCTTGATTCTGTGATTCTATGAAAGATTGGCTGTGGCACTCACTGCCATGATCTGGTTGATGTGGTGGTGTTAGGTCCTAGGCTGGGCTGGATGATCTCAGAGGTCTATTCCAGCCTCAGTAATTCTATGACTGTGATTTTCAGCCACTTTCGACAGCTATCCTCTGGCAGCATTAAACCTCTTCCAATCTCTTCTCTTAAGAGAAGCCAAGTCCATAAAACACACCCTTCTCCCCCAGGGAAAGCTGTAGGAGAACATTATTGAGCACAGCAGGGCAAAACAATTAATAGCCCAAGGTGAAAATATGGCCTGGAGTGGACTTCCTATCAGCTCTGCTGACCCATTTGAGTGAAGATGGAAGACAGCTGAGGCATGAGATAATTTCTATACCTCCTCCTGCCTGCATGGCTCAGCTTGCCAAGCACACATAGCTATGGAGCTATTGTTTTCAGCAGAATGGGGGGGGGGGAATTTTATGCTTCTCCATGCCCAGTGAAACATTCTCTCTGTGCTCCCCTTCTAGTCACAAAGCACTCTGGCTAAATCAGCAGATGGAGTCAATGCTTTTTGTCCTCTGAGGATCTTCCTGGAGTCTTTCTGAACTTTGTAAATGCTCTATTACAGTTCAGAGCAGGTCATAGAATCAAAGGGGTTGAAAGTGATCATTGAGTCCAACCTCCCTGCCAAAGGAGGATCACTTAAGGCAGAGGGAACATACCTTAGGGTATGAGAGAAGACAAAGATGCTTCTCTGCCTGCTGTGGACTGATGCAGCTCTATGAGACATTATGTGCAGTGCTTCATCCATCTCTAGAGTGCACAGCTGGCTGGAGAGCAGCCCTGGGGAGAGGGACTTGGGAGTGCTGGTGGATGAGAAGCTCAGCATGGGCTGCCAGTGTGCACTTGCAGCCCAGAGAGCCAACCAGAGCCTGGGTTACATGAAGAGAAGTGTGGCCAGCAGGGAGAGGGAGGTGATTCTCCCTTGCTACTCCACACTGGTGAGACCCCACCTGGAGTACTGCATCCAATGCTGGATTCCCTCATACAGGAAAGATCTGGGGGTGCTGGAAGGTGTCCAGAGAAGGACCAGAAGGATGATCAGAGGGCTGGAGTTGCTCTTCTATGAGGACAGGATGAGAGAGCTGGGGCTGTTCAGCTCGGGGAAGTGAAAGCTCCAAGGAGACCTTATTGTGGCCCTTCAGTATCTGAAGGGGGCCACAAGAAAGCTGGGGAGGGACATTTTAGGCTGTCAGGTAGGGATAGGCCTGGGGGAATAGAACAAAGCCAGAAATGGGTAGATGCAGGCTGGATGTTAGGAAGAAGTTCTTCAGCATGAGGGTGCTGAGACACTGGCACAGGTTGCCCAGGGAGGTGGTGGAAGCCTCATCCCTGAAGGTGTTTAAGGCCAGGCTGGATGAGCCTCTGGGCAACCTGATCTAGTGTGAGGTGTCCCTGCCCATGGCAGGAGGGTTGGAACTGGATGATGCTTGAGGTCCCTTCCAGCCCTGACAATTCTATGGACCTCTACCAGCATCACTTCATCATTTGTGAATAATACAAACCTTAGTTCTGGAACTGCTTGGTTAACTTTATCACATCTGTGTTTGTTAGGGTTCTTAATCACAGCCCCTGCTGTCTTGGCTCTCCAGCCCTTTAGTAAGAAGCAAAGTGATGGCATTAATTTCACAAGGGTCTAGGGCAGCAGTTGTATTTCAAAGAGGAGCAGGGAGAATGGGATGGTTTTGTCAATAGCTTCAGAAGAGAAAGGTGAGACATCAATCTGGCAAGTTGTGATCCTGGTGGGCATGGTAATAACTCTTCCATTTTAAGAGAGAGAAACACTGAAAAAGTCTTCCTAACAAAAGCCAAGAATTAGTTCCTTGGTGCCTTGCTTGTTCTTTACAGTCCAAAGACAGAAGAAAGACTGGGCATGTGAACACCTGGGGAACTCAAACCAAGATGTGTGCTCATAACTCTGTACTCAACACTGCTCAGGCCACACCTTGAGTACTGTGTCCAGTTCTGGGCTCCTCAATTCAAGAGAGATGTTGAGGTGCTGGAAGGTGTCCAGAGAAGGGCAACAAGGCTGGGGAGGGGCCTGGAACACAAACCCTATGAGGAGAGGCTGAGGGAGCTGGGGGTGTGCAGCCTGCAGAAGAGGAGGCTCAGGGCAGAGCTCATTGCTGTCTGCAGCTCCCTGAAGGGAGGCTGTAGCCAGGTGGGGTTGGGCTCTGCTGCCAGGCAGCCAGCACCAGAAGAAGGGGACACAGCCTCAAGCTGTGCCAGGGCAGGTCTAGGCTGGATGTGAGGAGGAAGTTGTTGGCAGAGAGAGTGATTGGCATTGGAATGGGCTGCCCTGGGAGGTGGTGGAGTCTCTGTGCCTGGAGGTGTTGAAGCCAAGCCTGGCTGGGGCACTTAGTGCCATGGTCTGGTTGACTGGGTAGGGCTGGGTGCTAGGTTGGACTGGATGAGCTTGGAGCTCTCTTCCAACCTGGTTGATTCCATTCTACAAAGACCAAACAGCTACTGGAGAGAAAGGTTTCTCTAAGCCAAGACTCAAGAAGATGCAATTTCCATACACTGCAATCACCTTAAGGAGCTGTGGCAGAGCCTCAGTGAACTTCAGCATGAGCATCCCACTTGGTCCTTCCAAAAGGAGAAAATAAAAGCAATGAAAGGCCTCTTCTATCACACAGATGATTGTCAAGACAGTAGTCAATAACAAAACTTAAAATTTAAAGGTGAATTTATTTCAAACTTGCTCTGCCTGTAGAAAAGGAGGAGGTTGGTTTGATTATTTGGCACCAATGAGCTTTGCTGGAGCTAATGATCTTCTTTTGCTATCAGAGATTAGCAGGGTTAGTGTGATGAAACACAGATTGACAGCCAAACAGAGAGGAAATGAGCAATCAAATGAAACTTGTGGAGAGCATGAAGGAGGGATCTGTGATCCAGAGAAGGAGCATGGATATATTAAACCACAGAGCCACAGGACCTTACAAGCTGGAAGGGACCTCTAAAGATCATCCAGTCCAACCCCCCGGCCAGAACAGCAGCACCCAGGGCAGGGCACAGGAATGCACCCAGGCGGGTTTGGAATGTCCCCAGAGGAGAAGACTCCACAGCCTCTCTGGGCAGCCTGCTCCAGGCCTCTGCCACCCTCACAGCCAAAAAGCTTCCCTTCCTCTTCCCCTGCCACCTCCTCTGCTGCAGCTTGCCCCCAGTGCCCCTTGTGCTGCCCTTGGCCAGCCCTGAGCAGAGCCTGGCTGCGTCCTGCCCACACTGCCCTGCACAGCTTGAGCCCAGCACTGAGGGCAGCCCTCAGGCTGCTCTGCTGCCAGCTGCCAGCCCCAGCTGCCTCAGCCTGGCCTCACAGGAGATCTTCACTGCCTCCAGAGCTCTGTGCCTCTGGGCTGGACTCTCTCAAGCAGTTCCCTGAGCTCCTTCTTGAACTGAGTGGCCCAGAACTGGACACAATATTCCAGATGTGGCCTCCCCAGAGCAGGGCAGGGCAGAAGGGGAGGAGAACTTCTTTTGACCTCCTAACCACATCTCTTCCAATCCACCCCAGCATACATAATACATAAAAACATGCTTACAGTGCCAGTGTTCCACAATGGAAAAGAATATTCACACTGAAAGTCAAGCCAAGCATTTAACAATCAGTTCTGCCATTCTGATAAATCATTGTCCAACAAGAGTGCTACATATATGTACTTCAAAACCACTTTGGATGACCCTGAAAAAGAAATGCTTGGAGTAGAATTTCATTGTTACCCAACAGGATCATTCACTGCTAATCCCTGGAGTTCTGCTCTATATCCCTGGAGTAGCATCTAACATCCCTTACATTTTCTGGAAGTCTGACATCATGCTGTAAGCATAAGAAAGAAAATGAATGGATCAATTAGCCAGCCCCTGCTCCTTGTCATCTGCAGGCATTTCCAGCTTTTCCAGCAACATGAAAGCCATCAAAATGAGCAGGCCCAGTTTATAGATATTTATGGGCAGTTGGTCCCTCAAGTGAAAGAAATTGCTCCCTGCCATCTGGGATAACAGGGCTCAGCTTTAGCAAAACCTACTGCTTCCACCTGTCAGGCTGCAGAGGTGGGCACAAGCCAACCTCAGGACGTTCAACAAGATCAAGGGCAAGGTCCTGCAGCTGGGTTGAGGCAGTGCCAAGCACAAATCCAGGCTGGGCAGTGAGTGTCTGGAGAGCAGCCCTGAGGAGAGGGACTTGGGGGTGCTGCTGGAGGAGAAGCTCAACAGGAGCCAGCAGTGTGCACTTGCAGCCCAGAAAGCCAAGCAGAGCCTGGGCTGCAGCAGCAGAAGTGTGGCCAGCAGGGCCAGGGAGGTGATTCTCCCCCTCTGCTGTGCTCTGCTGAGACCCCACCTGGAGTACTGCATCCAGNGCTGGAGGTGTCTCAGGCCAGGCTGGCTGAGGCTGTGTGCAGCCTGCTCTAGGGTAGGGTGTCCCTGGGCATGGCAGGGGGGTTGGAACTGGCTGCTCCTTGTGGTCCCTTCCAACCCTGACTGATTCTATGATTCTGTGATTCAGCCAAACACTCTGCACAGAGCCTGCACATCCACAGGGAAGATTTTATTTTCTAAGTGTGGTAGCTTTATAACTAAAGTGTAATTTTGCATATATGTTATCTCTGTAAGGGTGCCTACATCTGTGCAGATGTACACCTGCACACATCCTATTTCTTTCCAAGAGAGGAAGCATTTATGATGTCTGAGGCAGAATTCAGCTATGTCAGATTATTTCTGTGCTTCCTTGTGTGATTTATTTCATAGAATCATAGAATGGTTTGGGTTAGAAGGGACCTTCAAAGGTCTAGTCCAGGCCTCCTGCAGTCAGCAGGGACATCCTCCACTAGAGCAGGTTGCTCATGGCTTTGTCCAGCCTGACCTTGAAATAGATGAGGACTCAACTTCCTCTCTGGACAAACTTTTGCAGTGTTTCAGCACCCTCATGTTGCAGAAATCCGGCCTAATATCCAATCTAAATCTCCTCTTCTCTAAGTTCAAACTATTGCCCCTTGCCCTGTCACTACAGGCCTGTGTAAACAGGCCCCATCCAGGCTTGTCTTGAACACCTCCAGCAACGCCACCACCTCCCTGGGCAGCCCATTCCAATGCCAATCACTCTATCTGCCAACAACTTCCTCCTAATCTCAAGCCTGTACCTCCCCCAGCACAGGATCCCTCCCCAGGTCCTGGCCAGGCTGGATGGGTGGGCAGAGGTCATGGGATGAGACTGAACAAGGCCAAGTGCAGGGTTCTGCACTTTGGCCGCAACAGCCCCAAGCAGCACTACAAGCTGGGGACAGAGTGGCTGAGAGCAGGCAGGCAGAGAGGGAGCTGGGGGTGCTGGGAGAGAGGAGCTGAAGAGGAGGCAGCAGTGCCCAGGTGGGCAGCAGAGCCAATGGCATCCTGGGCTGGCTCAGGAGCAGTGTGGGCAGCAGGACAAGGGAGGTTCTTCTGCCCCTGTGCTCAGCACTGCTCAGGCCACCCCTGGAGTGCTGTGTCCAGTTCTGGGCTCCTCCATTGCAGAGAGATGTTGAGGTGCTGGAAGGTGTTGAGAGAAGGGCAGCAAGGCTGGGGAGGGGCCTGGAGCACAGCCCTGTGAGGAGAGGCTGAGGGAGCTGGGGGTGTGCAGCCTGCAGAAGAGGAGGCTCAGGGCAGAGCTCATTGCTGTCTGCAGCTCCCTGCAGGGAGGCTGTAGCCAGCTGGGGTTGGGCTCTGCTGCCAGGCAGCCAGCACCAGAAGAAGGGTACACAGCCTCAAGCTGTGCCAGGGCAGGTCTAGGCTGGATGTTAGGAGGAAGTTGTTGGCAGAGAGAGTGATTGGCATTGGAATGGGCTGCCCAGGGAGGTGGTGGAGTTGCTGTGCCTGGAGGTGTTGAAGCCAAGCCTGGCTGGGGCACTTAGTGCCATGGTCTGGTTGATTGGCCAGGGCTGGGTGCTAGGTTGGGCTGGGGGAGCTTGGAGCTCTCTTCCTACCTGCTTGATTCTATGATGATTCTGTGATTTTCTGTCTGAGGTGTACCTGAGCAGCCCCAAGGGCTTAAACAGGTGGAGTTGTCTCTCCTGGCTTCCCTGGCAGCTGATTATTCTGCAGTCATTGCAACAACAGCTGATGTTTTGAAAACTGGCAGGTTGCATTAAAAAACAAACCAACCCAGATGGGTATTTTATGCCTCCAGTTGGCTTCGACTCCAGTGCAATTTAATGTGTTCCTTTCCAAACTGGAAATGATGCTTGATTATGGCTGGGGAAAGGGAGGAGTTAAGAGGGTCTCAGAAGTGCTGTGGGTTCAGCAGCAGAAAAATAAAAGAAATAAAGCCATTTGAAAACAGAATAGAAATGGCCACAAGATCTCAGTTGCATGATTGTCATCTCTCTGAATAACCCTGATAAGGAAAACTGCTTAGAAAGCACTTTGACATCTTTCAGTGGTAGCACAAACTGTTATTACTATTATAATTGCCCTCCCTCATGCAAATTGGGTGGCTTAGTCACTGGAAGCCAAAGTGACTCATGGCATGGGCATGCCTGCCTTTGTGCCTGATCACAGGCATCAAGAGACCTCAGACAGAACAGCTCTGCCTTTAACAAGGAAAGTGAGGAAGGAATTAGTTTGCAGGTGCAGGTCTAAGGACGTTATTCTCACTCCCATCTGTTCTGCCCTGCTGAGACTGCACCTGCAATACTGTGTCCAGTTTTGAGTTCCCTGACTCAAGAGAAGCAGGGATCTGCTGGAGAGAGTCCAACAGAGAGCTACCAGGATGATTAGGGGGACTTGAGTATCTCCCCTATGAAGAGAGACTGAGATCCCTGGGGCTGTTTAGTCTGGAGAAGAGAAGACTGAGAGAGGACTTAATTGATGTCTATCAATATCTGAGGGGTGGGTGTCAAGTGGAGGGGGCCAAGATCCTTTGGGTGGTGCACAGTAACAAGACAAGGAACAGTGGAAACAAACTGGAACATAGGATCATAGAATCATTGAATGGTTTAGGTTGGAAGGGACCTCAAAGCTCAGCCAGTTCCAACCCCCTGCCATAGGCAAGGACACCTCCCACTAGAACAGGTTGCTCAAGGCCTCATCCAACCTGGCCTTGAACATCTGCAGGGAGGTTGTGGAGCACAGAAGCACCCAATGTGATCTTTGATCACATTGGGTGATTCTGTGCTCCACAACCTCCCTGGGCAACCTGTGCCAGTGTCTCACCACCCTCACTGCAAACAACTTCTCTGCTCCACAACCTCCCTGGGCAACCTGTGCCAGTGTCTCACCACCCTCACTGCAAACAACTTCTTCCTCACGTCCAGTTTCAATCTCCCCTCTGCCAGTTCAAACCCATTCCTCCTCATCCTGTCCTTACAAGACCTTGTCAATAGTCCCTCCCCAGCCTTCCTGGAGCCCCCTTCAGATACTGGAAGGTCACTCCAAGGTCTCCCCCAAGCCTTCTCTTCTCCAGGATGAAGAGCCCCAACTCTTGTAGCCTGTCCACATAGTAGAGCTGCTGCAGCCCTCTGATCATCTTTGTGGCCCTCCTCTGGACTCTAACAGTTCAATGCCCTTCTTGTGTTTGGTTTCACATAGAAGGTTTCACCTCAGCATGAGGAGAAACTACACTGAGGGCGATGGAGCTTTCTCTTTTCTAGGCTGAACAGCCCCAGCTCCCCCTGCCTGTCCTTGTAGCAGAGGTGCTCCAGCCCCATAATCATTTTCATGGCTCTCTTGTGGCCCCACTCCATCAGGTCTGTGCCTTTCACCTCCCAACCCTCACACTGTCATTTCTCATGTGTAACAGGCATGCAATGGTGGGCAGGCACTGCCATCCCAGCGCCAGCTTGGGCACATTCCTTGTTCAAGGGCAGCATCACTTGTGCTGGGAGAAGCACTCTGGGAGATGCTGGCTAAAGGCCAGGTCCAGAAGGCCAGCTGAAGGAGTGAAACGACTGGGAGATGTTCTGGCAGACAGTCAGGGACCTGGTGCTGAGAGGTAATTCAGGTCCAACATCTGTACCCAAGCAGGCAAACCACGGAGCCTTTCTTTGGCATTCTCAAGTGTAACCCTGGGCGGCTGCTGGCCAAAACTGGCCAGTTCCCCGTGTCAGTGCATCAGGAAAGCATGCCCTGCCATTGCTTGTGACAGTGGCAGCAAACTATCCTTCCTCAAATGCTGCAGCAACATTCCTGCATAAGAACAGGACCGAGTGGTGAGCTCAGCCTTAGCCAAAGCTTCTCCTTGCTCTGACTTCTCTGATAAAAGAGGACACAGAGCAGGCGTTGGCTGCGTCTGCTCCGTCCAAGCGCTTCTGCTCTGACGGCAGGAGGAATGCAGCTTACGTAAGGAGAAGAAAACAACATACCCCTTGCACACTAATAAGTACATTGTGTGCTGAGACAAAGGCTGCAGGAAGAGGAGGCAGTGGGCATAGCTGGGATCTTCACAGTGTCCTTGGCTGTGCTTCTAACATGTCCTTCACTGGGACTTCAGACGCCTGTAGAAGCTAAGCACATCTGAAGAAGTCTGCAGCTGCAAGGATGAGTGAAGCACAGTGCCAAAGGAGCAGAGTATAGCCCTGGCAAGGGTGTCCTGAGGGCAATCTGTGTGATACATTGGAAGAACCTGGATCCTGGCTCACTCTGCAGACCATCTGTGCATGTGGATCACATGGGAGCTTGAACAGAGCTTTGGCAGTGCATAGGATGTACTTGCAGGTGAGGTCTGCTTCTATCTCCATGAGCAGATAGAGACTGGGAGGAGAGGGAAAGACTGAAACTCCTTTGTGGAGGAGGAAGGGAGCAAGCACAGCCCCATGGGTGTAAAGGAGCTTTTCTGCAGGATTCTCACACAGAGTCATAGAATCAGAATGGTTTAGGTTGGAAGGGACCTCAAAGCTCAGCCAGTTCCAACCCCCTGCCATAGGCAGGGACACCTCCCACTAGAACAGATCACTCAAGGCCTCATCCAACCTGGTCTTGAACATCTGCAGGGAGGTTGTGGAGCAGAGAATCACCCAATGTGATCAAAGATTGGAAACAAATGGAACATGGAACAATGGAAACAAACTGGAACATAGGATCATAGAATCACAGAATGGTTTAGTTTGGAGGGGACCTCAAAGCTCAGCCAGTTCCAACCCCCTGCCATAGGCAGGGACACCTCCCACTAGAACAGATCACTCAAGGCCTCATCCAACCTGGCCTTGGACATCTGCAGGGAGGTTGTGATCTTTGATCACATTGGGTGATTCTCTGCTCCACAACCTCCCTGAGCAACCTGTGCCAGTGTCTCACCACCCTCACTGCAAACAACTTCTTCCTAACATCCAGTTTCAATCTCCCCTCTGCCAGTTCAAACCTATTCCTCCTCATCCTGTCCTTACAAGACCTTGTCAGTAGTCCTTCCCCAGCCTTCCTGTAGCCCCCTTCAGATACTGGAAGGCCACTCCAAAGTCTCCTCAAAGCCTTCTCCTCTCCAGGCTGAAAAAACCCAACTCTCACAGCCTGTCCTGTTAGGAGAGGTGCTCCAGCCACCATTGCCAATGTGGTGGCATCTGTGTAAGAAGACCTGGGAGACCTTCCCTGGTGAACAGGAGACCTATGTTGGGCTGAAGAGACCTGACAGAAGCAGCTGTCCCTTTGTTGCTCTTCCAAAACTCCTGTACCAGGGGAATTAAAAGACCTAATGAATCATCACAGCCCATCAGAAGGTTGCACAGGCATTTCTGCACCAACACAGGGAAGGTAAACACAAGCAGCAGTGAATTTCTTCCTCTTCCAGCCTTTGTCATCACAGTGTAACTAGAGGGAAATACCTGTCCTGCTGAACAGCTTCTTACACAGGTCATTGCATAAAGCAGCTGTAGACAGCAATTAGAGCCCAAATAAACAATTTCTATACCCTCTTTGAGGCCATAATTAACCAAATCCAGATTTAAGGGAAGGGAGGGAGGCTTTTCAAGGCACTGCTGTGACTTTGCAGTGAGCTTGGTGGTCCCCAGCACCAGCCCCAGCTGCAGTTTATTGGCTTCACCATCAGCCATGCTGGGGAGGGTGAAGAAGGACTGACAGCTGTCAGCGACAGGAATCTCAGTTCATGTCACTTGCCAAACTTTCCATGCCTCAATGCAAGCCTGCCCACACAGCAGCTCTCCTCTGGGTCTGGAAAGGCTCACACAAGAGTGCCAGAGGGGGAGGGCAGCAGAAATTAGCACAGTAAGAAGCAAAGTATCCCTTCCTCCAGGGATGCTGGCAGGAGGAGAGCTCTGCCAAGGGCACCGGGCCAGGGTACACTCCCCCAGGGCTTGAGGAAAGGGTCACAGCAGCCCTATGAAGGAGGCTCTACAGGCTGCCCCTGCACGCCCTGCAGCCAGGAGGCTTCACTGGGGGCTAGCAAAAGTGGCACTTCTCTGCTGAGTTTGTGCTTCTGAGGAGGAAGAGAGTGTGTGTGGTCTCCTGGCTTATGAAACACTCAGCATTTTATTGCTCCTCAGCTTCAGTGGCGCTGAACTGCAGCAGTTCCTCTGCTGGCCCAGCCAAGCCTGCCTCAACTTGCAGAGAAGGAAACTGACACTGAGGGTTTTCAGCTAAGGCCATTTCTATACTAGGGTAAAAACGAAGCATTTTAACACAGAATCACAGAATGCTAAGGGTTGGAAGGGACCACCCCAGAGATCATCCAGTCCAACCCCCTTGCCAAGCAGGATCACCCAGGGCAGTCTGCACAGGAACACATTCAGGGGGGTTTTGAATGTCTCCAGAGAAGGAGACTCCATAACCTCTCTGGGCAGCCATAGCCTCTCTGGGAAGCCACAGCCTCTCTGGGCAGCTGCTGATTTGTGCTGTAACCTAAACAGTGGAAAGAGCACCCTCATGTTAACCCAGGCTGGGCTGCCCAGGGAGGTGGTGGAGTCGCCGTCCCTGGGGGTGTTGAAGCCAAGCCTGGCTGGGACACTTAGTGCCATGGTCTGGTTGGTTGGGCAGGGCTGGGTGCTAGGTTGGACTGGATGAGCTTGGAGGTCTCTTTCAACCTGGTTGATTCTATTCTACAAAGGAGTGGCTAATAGCCACTACACTAAGATCTCTTCCACCGCAGAAGGAGTAGAATCCTCTCTCATTCATTGTTTGCCATTGGCACCAAGAAGCCAATGTAGTGCCAGGACTGGAGTGAGGTGGGGAGAGTCAGGCTGGAGGTGAGGAGGAAGTTGTTGAGCATGAGAGTGGTGAGAGGCTGGAATGGGTTGCTCAGGGAGGTGGTTGAGGCCCCATGGCTGGAGGTGTTTCAGGCCAGGCTGGCTGAGGCTGTGTGCAGCCTGCTCTAGGGTAGGGTGTCCCTGGGCATGGCAGGGGGGTTGGAACTGGCTGCTCCTTGTGGTCCCTTCCAACCCTGACTGATTCTATGATTCTTGGCCAGGAATGCCTAAGGATTTCAGCACATGATCATTCATACATATGAAACATCATTTTCTCATGATGGGGACAGGCCTTCAACTAGGCTGAAGTAAATCTGCAGGGAACACAAAGAATTTTCCTTTGGTAAACCATTGCAGCTGAACTGCCTGAGGTGTGCTGAGCATTATTTATCTCAGGAAGGGCTAATGAAGCTCACCTATGATAAAAAAACCCTATAGCAGTGAGCTGTCTTCACTAACCAAATCCATTAAGCATTCACAGTGGTGTAAAGCATGAAACTCTAACATCACTGACAGGAGATAACCCAAGAGGCAGGCTGCATTTTCATCCTTAAGGTATTGATTGTGGCTGTTACTATTCATAGAAAGAACCAGTCAGATGCCAGTAAAAAGCCAAACTGCATTAGAATTTTACAATTAAGTAATCAAAATGATCCTTAAAGAGGAAAAAAAAAATGTATTTTTAAACAATAAAATACCAGTAGCTAAAAGTAATATTCAGCTAATTACTTTGTGGCCAAGCCAAGTGTTGCCAGTAGATCCAGGTCTGGTGAGACCTCACCTGGGGTACTGCATCCAGCTCTGGAGCCCTCAACACAGCAAGGACATGGACCTGATGGAGCAGGTCCAGGGGAAGGCCATGAAGATGATTAGGAGGTTGGAACACCTCTGCTACAAGGACAGGATGAGGGAGCTGGAGTTGTTCAGCCTGGAGAAGAGAAAGCTGTGGGGAGACTTAGTTGTCACCTTCCAGTACCTGAAGGGGGCTACAAGGTTGGACTGTTTGCAAAGGCCTGCAGGGACAGGGTGAAGGCAATGGTTTGAAATGACAGCAGAGCAGATTGAGATTGGAATAAGTTCTTTACCACAAGGGTGGTGGAATGCTGTAACAAGGAGACAGTTGAGGCCCCAAGCCTGCAGGTACTCAAGGTGAGGCTGGACAAGGCTGTGAGCAACCTGCTCTAGTGGAGGATGTCCCTGCTGATTGCAGGGGGATTTAGAATCATAGAATCATAGAATCAGTCAGGGTTAGAAGGGACCACAAGGATCATCTAGTTCCAACCCCCCTGTCATGGGCAGGGACACCTTACCCTAGAGCAGGCTGCCCACAGCCTCATCCAGCCCTCCAGGGATGTGGCCTCAAGCACTTCCCTGGGCAACCCATTCCAGCTTCTCAGTACTCTCATGCTGAACAACTTCCTCCTCACGTCCAGGCTGAATCTACCCACCTCCAGCTTCACTCCATTCCCCCTAGTCCTGTCACTATCTGATGTCCTGAAAAGTCCTTGCCCAGCTTTTTTGCAGGCCCCCTTCTAGACCAACTAGAGCATGGCACTGAATGCCTCATCCAGTCTTTTACTGAACACCTAGATTTGACTAGATGACCTTTTGGAGTCCCTTCCAACCCAAACCATTCTATATTCCTATGATTGTGTGATTTCATAGAGCTGCATACGACCAGTCCTGCTCACCAACAGATTGCTTGAAGGCTCTTTGTGTGTTCTTCATCTACAATCCATAAGTCAGCCCTCTGGCTGCAAAAGTGCAGCACCAGCTGCTCCAGCATCACATGAGGAGCTGACCGCCAACCACTCATGGCTTTATCAATACAGCTCTTTCCGTTTCCCTTAGTGCAAGCAAGGCTTTACTCAGCCTCTGCCTGGAAATGCCTGCCTTTAACACTGAAGGCTGCTTGTGATATTGATCTGGTTTGAGCTACTGGCTGGTTCTACCACTTCCCTAATTCAGATGAGAAATTACTCATGCTTGTCCTGATAAGCTCCTAGAGACCTGTTCAGCTACAGATGGCGAAGTACTCCTGGCTTATCTTGGGTGGAGGTGTTATCTCAGCTACTCACACCACTTCCCTGTTGTTACAACAGCCATAAGTCTGATCCTACTATTTACAAGGTAGTTCACACAACCACAGAATCAACCAGGCTGGGAGAGACCTCCAAGCTGATCCAGCCCAGCTTAACACCCAGCCCTGGCCAACCAACCAGACCATGGCACTAAGTGCCCCAGCCAGGCTTGGCTTCAACACCTCCAGGGACAACGACTCCACCACCTCCCTGGGCAGCCCATTCCAATGCCAATCACTCTCTCTGCCAACAACTTCCTCTTAACATCCAGCCTAGACCTCCCCTGGCACAGCTTGAGGCTGTGTCCCCTTGTTCTGTTGCTGGGTGCCTGGCAGCAGAGCCCAACCCCACCTGACTACAGCCTCTCTTTGGTAGTTGTAGACACTCTTGCTAGCTATGTGGCATTAAAGGCTTTTCACATGGACTAGACATAGATATGGACACTGATGACACTGTAAAAGGGCTTTTAGTCCAAGCAGCTCCCACTCCACCCCACCGAGGCACAGGACACTACGGTGCCACGCTGACTGCTTCAGAGATCAGGAGATGATACCCATGAGAGCCACAAGTCTGACGTCTGCAAACACTGATCCTCTGCCTTGATAGCTGCTCTATGTTTGCTGAGGCTGGTGTTGTTTGGAGAATTGAAAACAGAAAAGAACTGCTTCTTTTACTTCTCCTGTGTTTAAAGTTAGCAGAAAACTCAGCTGATATAAAGATTTTCATCAGGAGCAAAGGCTAATCAGACACCACATAACAAATGCTTCTCCAAGTGCAAAAAGCAGTCATGTTGCTTGGCTCCAAATCTAAGCTAAACTACTCCAGGAAGCACTGCTCCATGATCCTGAATCTGCTGATAATTGATATTATTTACTGCACCAGTTCCTAGATCCTTCTAAAGCAAATTAAGAAAGCTGAGGCACACACAATGGGAAATAAAAAGACTTTGATATGTTTGTGTTTCAAATGTGAGGATACTGAGAGGATAAAGAAGAGTTTAAGTTCGTGAGAAGGTTACTTTCCAATGTTTGTCTGTGAAACTTGACTCCTTGAAGTGAAACTATTCAGAGCTGCTGGACAAGCAGGAGGTACAAGGAGAGCATAGGAGCTGGCATAACAGAGAGGGCTGAGCTGCTCAACCATGCTGCTGCACCCTAAGAAGCAGATTCTGTGAGAGCTCTACACTCCAACACTGTGTTGAGACTCTTCTATCATCCTTGACCAAAAGTTGTAGCTTGCATCAAGTCACTTTGGCATTTTAATGCCATCTCCATGATGCTGGAGACCTGAACTATTGCCAGGGCTGGTGCAGCCAGCGGGCACATAACAGGGCACCAAATCCACCAGCACCTGACTGCTTTCCCCACTCCAGGCTCTTCCCCTCCACAGCCCATGGGCACAGCTTAGACAGATCTTTGCCTGTTGTACCTTCAGCACTAAGAGCAATGGCAGTATATATACACAAGAGCTGGGGTTCTGCAGCCTGGAGAAGGCTTCAAGGAGACCTTGGAGTGGCCTTCAAGTATCTGAAGGGGGCTCCAGGAAGGCTGGGGAGGGACTACTGATATGGTCTTATAAGGACAGGATGAGGAGGGATGGGTTTGAACTGCCAGAGGGGAGATTCAAACTGGATGTTAGGAAGAAGTTGTTTGCAGTGAGGGTGGTNTGATTCTATGTATCTTGTGAACTCAGTGCAAAACTAAACTCTTGCCTCCTTACTTGGTATTTGACTTTCTCATTCTCCTAGATTCATAGAATAGCAGCTTGGAAGCGACCTCAAGGATCACCTAGTTCAACCTCCTCTTTTCCCTCTTCTCTGTATGTGACTGGAGCATGTCACTGGGGGTTAATGAATCATAGAATCATAGAATCAACCAGGTTAAAGGAGACCTCCAAGATCATGCAGTCCAACCTAGCACCCAGCCCTAGCCAGTCATCTAGATCATGGCACTAACTGCCTCATCCAGGCTTTTCTTGAACAGCTCTAGGGATGGCAACTCCACCACCTCCCTGGGCAGCCCATTCCAATGCCAATCACTCTCTCTGCCAACAACTTCCTCCTAACATCCAGCCTGAACCTGCCCTGGTGCAGCTTAAGACTGTCCCCTCATTCTGTCACTATCTGAGAGAAGAGCCCAACCCCACCTGGCTACAGCCTCCCTGCAGGCAGCTGCAGACAGCAATGAGCTCTGCCCTGAGCCTTCTCTTCTGCAGGCTGCACACCCCCAGCTCCCTCAGCCTCTCCTCACAGGGCTGTGCTCCAGGCCCCTCCCCAGCCTTGCTGCCCTTCTCCAAACACCTTCCAGCACCTCAACATCTTTCTTAAATTGAGGGGCCCAGAATTGGACACAGCACTCAAGGTGTGGCCTGACCAGCACTGAGACAAATGTTCCAAACATTACAAAACCAAAGGGAGCCTCTCCAAAATACTTCAGGCATGTGCAAATAAGAAAAAGGACTTTTAAAGCCCAGATGAAGAAGATGCTGAAATTATGGTGAAAACCCCAAATAAACAGAGATAAAATCTAGAAGCCACAACAAGGACAAACAAAAAACAACCCTGACTGGATGCTTAAGACAAAAAGAAAAGGCAGGCAGCTGAGATCAACACTAATAAAAAGCTGTTTGAAGAACATGAGGTTTGCTGTCTACTGGCACTGACCCTTTTATGAATGCTCAGTTGCA
Organism: Tricholaema leucomelas; assembly: GCA_013400475.1. NCBI lineage: Eukaryota > Metazoa > Chordata > Aves > Piciformes > Lybiidae > Tricholaema lacrymosa > Tricholaema leucomelas. The sequence goes on from WAAF01017241.1 coordinate 40,787, forward strand.
AAAGTTGAGAGTTTTTTACTTTTCAATTAATATGCAAACCCTTTTTGGTTTGGTTTGGTCTGGTTTGGTTTGTTCTGATCTGGTTTTCCTCCTCTATTTTCCTGCTGGGGTATTTGTTCATTTTCACAATGATAATTCAATAGGTCAACTGAAAACCTCCCTTAGACAGTGCCTGCTTTTGATATATATTATTTACTCTGAAACTATTCTTCTGTCAGCTCAAGAATTGTGTGAGCAGGCTACAAAATGAAATCATTCATGGAGCTTCCCTTTTCCCTCACTGATCTGGAGTTTCTCAAGGGTGTCACCCATGAAAGCAAAAAAGAGAGCAGATCTGGGGCAAGTTATTCATAGAATCATAGAATCAAGCAGGTTGGAAGAGACCTCCAAGCTCATCCAGCCCAACCTAGCACCCAGCCCTGGCCAATCAACCAGACCATGGCACTAAGTGCCCCAGCCAGGCTTGGCTTCAACACCTCCAGGCACGGCCACTCCACCACCTCCCTGGGCAGCCCATTCCAATGCCAATCACTCTCTCTGCCAACAACTTCCTCCTAACATCCAGCCTAGACCTGCCCTGGCACAGCTTGAGGCTGTGTCCCCTTGTTCACAGAGGAACACAGCCAGGTGGGTTTGGAATGTCTCCAGTGAGGGAGGCTCCACAGCCTCTCTGGGCAGCCTGCTCCAGGCCTCTGCCACCCTCACAGCCAAAAAGCTTCCCCTCCTCTTCCCCTGCCACCTCCTCTGCTGCAGCTTGCCCCCAGTGCCCCTTGTGCTGCCCTTGGCCAGCCCTGAGCAGAGCCTGGCTGCGTCCTGCCCACACTGCCCTGCACAGCTTGAGCCCAGCACTGAGGGCTGCCAGCCCCAGCTGCCTCAGCCTGGCCTCACAGGAGATCTTCACTGCCTGCAGCAGCTTTGGGGCTCTGCCCTGGACTCTTTCAATGGGTTTCATGAGCTCCTTCTTGAACTGAGGGGCCTAGAACTGGACAGAATACTCCAGATGTGGCCTCACCAGGGCAGGTTAGAGGGAGAGGAGAACCTCTCTTGTCTACACCAGTTGTAATATACCCCAGGAAGTCCTTGGCCTCCGTGGCCACAAGGTCACATTGCTGCCTCATGGGCATCCTGTTGTCCACCAAGACTCCCAGAGCTGCTCCCTGACAGATGAGTCTCCAATCTATACTGATCCATGAGGTTGTTCTTTCCCAGCTGCAAGACTCTACACTTGTCTTTTTCCTGTTCATCTCCTGGATTCTCATAATGCACAGCTGTCTTCCATTGTCTCTGTTCCTAACAAAGTAGTTGATCAAAACCCAGGAGCATGTTCATCTTGGTGGAGGCAGCTGTCAAAGGCAGAGGTGGTTCTCAGCACACATGTGGGCAGCTTGTCAGCAGGCACAGGCCTTCCAAAGGACAACCATACTGGTCCTGAACTGGAATCAGGGTTTGCTTGGCAGAATCATAGAACCATAGCATCATAGAATGGTGTAGGTTGGGACTAGTTCCAACCCCCTGCCATAGGCAGGGACACCTCCCCCTAGAACAGGTCACTCAAGGCCTCATCCAACCTGGCCTTGAACACCTCCAGGGAGGTTGTGGAGGACAGAATCACCCAATGTGATCACCCAAAGATCCACAACTTCCTTGGGCAACCTGTGCCAGTGTCTCACCACCCTCACTCTAAAGAACCCCTTCCTAACATCCAGTCTAAATCTCCCCTCTGCCAGTTTAAACCCATTCCTCCTCCTCATTGTGTCATCACAAGACCTTGTCCATAGTCCCTCCCCAGCCTTCCTGTAGCCGCTTGAGACACTGAAAGGCCACTCTAAGGTCTCCTGGAAGCCTTCTCTTCTCCAGGCTGCAGAGCCCCAACTCTCTCAGCCTGTCCTCATAGCAGAGCTGCTGCAGCCCTCTGAGCATCTTCCTGGCCTCCTCTGGACTCCCTCCAACAGTTCCATGTCCTTCTTGTGTTGGGGGCTCCAGAACTGCACCCAGGACTGGAGAACCAGATCATTCCATAACATGGAGAACCAGACCACACCATAACCAAACACTGCCATAGTCCAACAAATGATTCAGCTTCAGGCCTGTGTTGGGGGTTGCAGATTGTTAGCAAAGCAGGAGACTCCCAGGTGACCTTCTTGTGGCCTTCCAGCATCTGAAGGGGGCTTACAAAAAAGCGGGGGAGGGACTTTTTAGGCTGTCAGGGAGTGGCAGGACTGGGGGGGAATGGAGCAAAGCTGGAGGTGGGGAGAGTCAGGCTGGAGCTAAGGAGGAAGTTCTGAGCATGAGTGGTGAGAGCCTGGCAGGGGTTGCCCAGGGAGGTGGTTGAGGCCCCATGGCTGGAGGTGTTTCAGGCCAGGCTGGCTGAGGCTGTGTGCAGCCTGCTCTAGGGTAGGGAGTCCCTGGCCATGGCAGGAGGGTTGGAACTGGCTGATCTTTATTGTCCCTTCCAACCCTGCCTGACTCTGTGATTCTATGATTCAGCTCCTTTAAGGTAAGCTCCAGTTTATCTGAGCCCTCCCAGTACTTAAGAGGCTTCAATATTCTTTTTTCATTTAGTCTCACCTCTGTTTTTAAAAGCTCATTTACCAAATAAGTGCAATTAAAAGACCAAGAAACCTCTAGGCTTTGAATGGATGGATTAAAGTGTTGGGCATAAGAAGGGAAGGTTTTGTTCAATTATACAACGTCCCTTGTGTGTTCTCAACACTTTGTCATATTTAGAACCTCTTTAGCTGAAATATTCTTAGCAACACTGCTTAAGTGTTACTTATGAAAGAAAAACAAAATAATGTCACCCATTTGTGAGCCAGAAATGTCTACCTCCTACTGAATGAAGACTGTCAAATAATGAACAGCTCTTTGAAATCAGTGAAAAAAGGCTCCTGGAGCTGTCTAATGTCCTACACCAAACCTCTGCAACTCCCAGCAAATCCAAAATGCAGAATGGATGAAGAACAAATGAAGATTAAGTTCACAGCAATTGTAATGTACAGGTCTAGATGGAATTCCATAAGGGGCTTATCAGGGTCAAGAAACTCTGTAATTGGGTCAAGATACCTTTCTAAAGACAAGCTTTGTTCCCTTGCACTCCCAGACACGCTGCCTCCCCCTGACAGGCTGTGACAGTCCCAGAAAGGAACCAGAAAGGCCAAAGACTTTCTGTCTAAGTGCCTTTAGGAAGAGAAAGTGTTGCCAGGCCTGACAAGGCTGGGGTAGCTTATTTGGAAACTGAGACAACCATCTGCTGGAGGAGAAGTCCAAACCCCACGTGGTGATCTCTTCTGAAACTGGGAAGCAGCAAAAAAAGCAGCAGCAAAGGGCTGAAGCTTGAGGCATTGGTAACTGCACTGCCTTGCACTGAACAGGGAGCTTACTAAAAGCAATTAGAGACATCAGCCTTGGAAAGAAGCAGGAGAAGGAAGGCTTTCCCTTTTCTGAAGGACAGGCTGGACTGTTGAGGTACTGGAACATGTGGAGAGAAGGGCAATGAAGCTGATGAGGGGCCTGGAGCACAGCCCTGTGAGGAGAGGCTGAGGGAGCTGGGGGTGTGCAGCCTGCAGCAGAGGAGGCTCAGGGCAGAGCTCATTGCTGTCTGCAGCTCCCTGCAGGGAGGCTGTAGCCAGCTGGGGTTGGGCTCTGCTGCCAGGCAGCCAGTAACAGAACAAGGGGACACAGCCTCAAGTTGTGCCAGGGCAGGTCTAGTCTGAATGTTAGGAGGAAGTTGTTGGCAGAGAGAGTGATTGGCATTGGAATGGGCTGCCCAGGGAGATGGTGCAGTCACTGTGCTTGGAGGTGTTGAAGCCAAGCCTGGCTGGGGCACTTAGTGCCATGGTCTGGTTGACTGGATAGGGCTGGGTGCTAGGTTGGGCTGGATGATCTTGGAGCTCTCTTCCAACCTGCTTGAGCCTATGATTCTATGATTCTGTGACTGGGAGGTGTGGATATGGTGTCTGCCTGCACCCAGTTTGGAAGCTAACTGACATTCCAGCCAATGCACAACTTCTGAGCAGCACAGGAGATCAGATTTTCTTCCTTATTTTTGGGTTGCTGAGTTCTAGGCTATGCAGCTGACTGACAACTTCCTTAATAAAGGCTGTCTCCTTCAGAGAAGGGAGATGAGGCTGAAACTCACAAGAAGGTTACTTCTGAAGCTCACTGTCTCCACACTCAACCTTCAACACTACTGCAGGAAGAGAGACGAGATTGTAGCAACCACTCTCCTTTATGGACAGCACTCTGTGAAGTGCCATCCAGAGGATAACATGGGCAGAAATGGGAGATGGGGAAAAAGAAGGAAAACATTGAGCAGATCTTGAAATTTACCCAAGGAATGTCTTAAATGAAAGTAATCCTTGATTATGAATGCAGAAGATGGGCCTTTTGGGCAGAGAACTCTTACTAATCAGGAAGAGAAACTCTGTGCAAGCAATCTAAAAGGAGAATAATAGTATTAGTCACTCCTCGTGCTCTGAGATTAACTCCTTTCAAAACACTGATTGCAGCTCCAAGCACAGCCCCAAACTGGAAATTATAAATCAGAAGAGAAAGAGGCATTTTAGCAGTTCCGTTTCAGCTCTTAACTCTTCTCTTTCTACACAACTAGGAGCAGCTTTTCTCAACCCATGAAGTTCTACTGGGTGTAGTTATTTGCCCTATAAAGTACATTCCTCCCATAGATCACACCAGGCTGCAGTCAATTTGGCAGCTTACCCCCTAGGAATGAAAGTTGTGCAGCCTTGACTGCTGCAGAGCCCTGGGAAAAATCTCTCTGCTGGGCTTTTAAAGCTCATCAGACTCTGCATTGAGAGGTAGAATAGGATAGAATCAACCAGGTTGGAAGAGACCTCCAAGATCATCCAGTCCAACCTAGCACCCAGCCCTATCCAGTCAACCAGACCATGGCACTAAGGGCCTCAACCAAGCTTGGCTTCAACACCCCCAGGCACGGTGACTCCACCACCTCCCTGGGCAGCCCATTCCAATGCCAATCACTCTCTCTGCCAACAACTTCCTCCTAACATCCAGCCTAGACCTGCCCTGGCACAACTTGAGGCTGTGTCCCCTTCTTCTGTTGCTGGTTGTCTGGGAGAAGAGACCAAACCCACCTGGCTACAGCCTCCCTTCAGGTAGTTGTAGACAGCAGAGGTCACCCCTGAGCCTCCTCTTCTCCAGGCTAAAGAAGGCTGAAGAAGGTCAGGCTGAAGGCATCATTTTGAATCATAGAATAGTCTGGGTTGGAAGGGACCTCCAAAGGGTATCTAGTCCAATCCACTCTGCAGTCAGCAGGGATGTCCTCAACTAGATCAGGTTGCCCAGAGATCTGTCGAGCCTCATTCTGAATATCTCCAGAGATGGGGCCTCAACCACCTCCCTGGGCAATCAGTTCCAGTGTTCCACTACCCTCCTGGTGCAGAACTTGTTCCTCACAGCCAACTCAATCTGCTCTGCTCTCATTTCAAATCATTGCCTTCGTCCTGTCCCTGCAGGCCTTTGCAAACAGTCCCTCAGCAGCCTTCTTGTAGCCCACTTCAGGTCCTGGCAGGCTGCTCTTAGATCTGCCTGGAGCCTTCTGTTTTCCAGGCTGAACACCCCCCAGCTCCCTCAGCTTGTCCTCATAGCAGAGGTGCTCCAGCCCCTGATCATTTTCATGGCCCTCCTCTGGATTTGATCCATCAGGTCCATGTCCTCCCTGTATTGAGTGTGGGTCTCTTGTCCCCGCTGCTGTGTTTGGCAGCTCCCAGTTGACACAGAACCTATGGGAGGAGACAGGGACAGTCCCTGCGTTGAACACAGGGTGAACAATGAAACAATGGAACAATGAAACCTGACAGATCACTTTCATGTGTCACTCTTGGATAACCTTGGCTCTTGTCCCAGGGAAAACCAGTTTGCAGCTCTGAATACCTGAGGTGACAACTAAGCAATCAATTATGTAACAAGAAGATGGTGAGGCTCTGACAAAGACGACTGAAGAGAATGACACAGAAGATCCATTTTGGGAAGAAGAGAGGATGAAAGAAGCAGGAGCAAAGCAAGTTTTCAGGCAGCAGACACCCTTCTGTCAGAGGATGCCTGGTTTGAGGACTTCTTCTTTTATTCTAGCCTGCAAATTTCAGAACAATAACCCTGAAGCAGAGAATTTCCATGGATTCTTATTTAACAAGCCTGTGTGTTCTCTGGCTCCTCGAGGAATTAAGCTGCAGAGTCAGTTCCTGACTGGTTCCTCTCCAAACATCTGGAGGTTGCCATTTGCAGGATCCTAAGAAGCTTCTCCCCTCCCCTCTTTGCCTTTTCTCCTTTGTGCCTGACTGTGTGGTGAATCACAGCATCCCTAGCCACGACTCACAGAAGAGACATTTGCCATGCAGAACTCACCTACCTCTAAACATCCACTGAAGCTCTTGCCCAAATGAAAGCTTTTACTGCTGCTTTAGCTCATATCCTGCCCAGGGAAGCCCATAAGGACTGTTAACATCACTACTCAGTGATTATGGAACTGTGTAGGCAAATAACAAAGCCAGTGCTCATCCTGTGCTGAGTCTGAAGGGTCTGTTAACATGGATGATGTCATTAGAAAAGATCCTGCTGTATTTTCAGGCTTAAAAAACTTTGAAGACCAAATAACTACATTTCATTATAGGCATTCAGAATGCACAGCTGATAACCTGGGTGAGAGTTACCTGGTGTCAGTCTGTACACTGGCACTGTATCACCTGTATGATCATTAAAAGCACAGAGTTAAAGAACAGGGAAACTGCCTGAGCAAAGAGAGACACAAAATAGAATCATAGAATGGGTTGGGTTGGAAGGGAACTCCACAGGTTATCCACTCCAACTACTTGATGTTGAGATACTGGAATGTGTCCACAGAAGGGCCACAAAGCTGCTGAGAGGCCTGGAACACAAACCCTATGAGGAGAAGCTGAGGGAGCTGGGGGTGTGCAGCCTGCAGAAGAGGAGGCTCAGGGCAGAGCTCATTGCTGTCTGCAGCTACCTGAAGGGAGGCTGTAGCCAGGTGGGGTTGGGCTCTGCTGCCAGGCAGCCAGCAACAGAAGAAGGGGACACAGCCTGAAGCTGTGCCAGGGCAGGTCTAGGCTGGATGTGAGGAGGAAGTTGTTGGCAGAGAGAGTGATTGGCATTGGAATGGGCTGCCCAGGGAGGTGGTGGAGTCACTGTGCCTGGAGGTGTTGAAGCCAAGCCTGGCTGGGGCACTTAGTGCCATGGTCTGGTTGACTGGGTAGGGCTGGGTGCTAGGTTGGGCTGGATGAGCTTGGAGGTCTCTTCCAACCTGGTTGATTCTATTCTATTCTATTCTATTCTATTCTATTCTATTCTATTCTATACTTCTGCAGTCAGCAGGCATATTCCTTTCTGCAGTCAGCATGGACATTCTCTCCTGCAATCAGCATGGACATCCTCTTCTGCAATCAGCATGGACATCTTCTTCTGCAGTCAGCAGGGACATCCTCCACTACAGCAGGCAACTCAGAGCCTCATCGAGCCTAATCTTGAAGATCTTCAGGGATGGGGCATCAACTGCCTCCCTGGGTGACCTGATCCAGTGTTCCATAGAATCATAGAATCAAGCAGGTTGGAAGAGACCTCCAAGATCATCCAGTCCAACCTAGCACCCAGCCCTGCCCAACCAACCAGACCATGGCACTAAGTGCCCCAGCCAGGCTTTGCTTGAACACCCCCAGGCACGGCAACTCCACCACCTCCCTGGGCAGCCCATTCCAATGCCAATCACTCTCTCTGAAGAACTTCAAGCACCCTCATGGCAAAGAACTTCCTCCTAACATCCAATCAGAATCTGCTCTTTTCCAATTTCCAGCCATTGTCCCTCATCCTGTCCCTGCAGACCTTTGCAAACAGTCCCTCTGCAGTCTGCTTGTAGGCCCCTTCATGTACTGGAAGACTGTTCTAAGGCCTCCTTGGAGCCTTCTCTTCTCGATACTGAACAACCTCAGAACCCTCAGCCTGTCCTTGTAGCAGAGGTGCTGCAGCCCCCAACAGTAATGCTGAAGTTATGCATTTAGGCTTAAATGAAGCTCAGTCTTACATGAGTCCCTTTCACTGTTTCATAACCAATATCACAACATTTCTCTCTATTTCTTCCACTTTATCAACACATTTATTTTATGTGCTCACCTAGCCCCCAGACCAGTCATTTTTCCTATGATTGTTGCTCTGAGAAGTTATTAGTGCCTTAGTAGAGCTCCAGTCTTAATATCAATCAGAAAGTTAATATAAATTAATAAAACCCCAAGCATCATTTCTTAGAGTCATAGAAGCAACCAGGTTGGAAGAGACCTCCAAGCTCATCCAGTCCAACCCCAGCTTCATTGCCCTTCTCTGGACACCTTCCAGCACCTCAACATCTCTCTTGAATTGAGGAGCCCAGAACTGGACACAGCACTGAAGGGCTGGCCTGAGCAGTGCTGAGCACAGGGGCAGAAGAACCTCCCTTGTCCTGCTGCCCACACTGCTCCTGAGCCAGTCCAGGATGCCATTGGCTCTGCTGCCCACCTGGGCACGGCTGCCTCAGCTTCAGCTCCTCTCTGCCAGCACCCCCAGCTCCCTCTCTGCCTGCCTGCTCTCAGCCACTCTGTCCCCAGCCTGTAGTGCTGCTTGGGGCTGTTGTGGCCAAAGTGCAGAACCCTGCACTTACATTCTTGTTTCAGAAATACAATGCACCAAACTGATACACCAAATCCCAGCTCTTAAAAATGAAGGCTGCTGTATGTAATGCCTTAGAAACATAAAAGTAGGACAAGAAATATGAAAATCAAATCCCATGGTCCACTCAGATGTGGGAATTTCTGTCAGTGCAGCTAACAGAGCTCGGCTACAGTTAAAATTGTTCCCATGCATGTTCTTTTTCTTCTTCACAGCAGCTCTGCTGTTCAAAAAAGCTGAGTTTAAAAATGTTTTCCCCATACACTGAGCCCACAGTCCTTGGCTTTGGGTACATCCAGCTTCTTGAATTGCTTGATCCCCTGCCACTGAGCAAGGGCTGCCTCTCTCCATCCCAAGCCATGCCAGCACCAGTGCAGCCTTTGCTTGGGAAAAAAAAACAAGGTGAAAAAAGTCACTGAATAATGAAGCCTTCCTTGCTCCCTTGCAACCAGGATTCCTTCAGCCATTGATGAGCCCCTGCTTTTCCTGGACTTCTTTGAAATCAGCCTTCCCACAGAGTCTGTCTTGTTCCCATCTGTGCCTCTTGGCACTCTCAGCCCCAGATGAGCTTTGGCTTTCCAGATTTTGATACTGAGTGCCTAACACTGCTTTCTGCTGCCTATCCTTGTTTCTGCCTCTTCTCCACTCCCTTTTTGTGTGCTAGTTCAATAAGAAGCTGCCCATCTGGCCACGCAGGCTCTCTCCTGAAATGCTCAGTCTTCCCACATGAAGAGATGGTTTACTCCTGAGATGTAAGTAAGTTGCCTTCAGAAGCAGCCAGCTCTCCTGGGCACCCCTTCACAGCAGCTACCCAGGGGCTCATGACAGGCAGTCCCTGAACAAGCTTCTTCAAAGATCTTCCTCTGCTCACCTTCCTCTGGACCCCAACCTCCAGTATATTGTGATTGCTGCAGCAAGACCTGCCCTGTCTGACTGGGGCTGTCACCAGCTCTTCTCTGCTTGTGACTCAATCATTTTCTTCTTCAGCTCATCTGGCATTTCCATGAGGACTCATAGAATCATAGAATCAACCAGGTTGGAAGAGAACTCCAAGATCATCCAGTCCAACCTAGCAACCAGCCCTGGCCAATCAACCAGACCATGGCACTAAGTGCCCCAGCCAGGCTTGGCTTCAACACCTCCAGGCACAGCGACTCCACCACCTCCCTGGGCAGCCCATTCCAATGCCAACATCTTCCTCCTAGGTGCATCTCCCAGCACCCCCAGCTCCCTCTCTGCCTGGCTGCTCTCAGCTACTCTGTCCCCAGCCTGTAGTGCTGCTTGGGGTTGTTGTGGCCAAAGTGTAGAACCCTGCACTTGGCCTTGTTCAATCTCATCCCATTGGCCTCTGCCCACCCATCCAGCCTGGCCAGGTCCCTCTGCTCTCCTACCCTCCAACAGCTCCACAGCTGCTCCTAGCTTGGTGCCATCTGCAAACTTACTGATGCTGGACTCAAACCCCTGCTCCAGATCATCAGTAAAGATATAGAACAGGACTGTGCCCAGCACTGATCTCTGGGCCACACCACTGGTGCCAGCTGCCAGCTGGATGTGGCACCATTCACCACCACTCTCTGGGCCTGTCCCTCCACCCAGTTCTTGACCCATGCCAGCACCTATGCAGACCAGGAGAACTTGGGGGTCCTTGGCAGACGCTGTGCTGCCCTCCCAGCAGGTATCTGAATAGCTGAACTCCCACCCAAGTGTGGGAGCCTGCAAGCAGGAACCTGCTGCTAGTCAGGAGCTTGTGCTAGTTCCCAAGGAGGAAGCAGCTTTCTGCTGTGGGTAAGCACTGTCTGTGAGTCCATTGTCTGCAGCTGCCAGCTATTAAACTTCACAAGACTGTTCCCTAAGAGCCTGCCATAGAAGCAGTTAGCTGGGCTTCTATTTTTAGATCACTGAGAGCCTTTCTATCAATTACAGTGAAACTTAATGCAAGGAAAATGCTGCTTCTTTAAAGATCTGGTCCTGAACCAGAACTCCTTCCTGAAAATAACAGCAACATCAACCCCAGATACTGCTCAGCAATTCCTGCTGTCACTGGAAGATGTTTTACATGCAATGCAGCTTCCCAGTTTGTTTTCATTACTTTTTTTTTGGCATGGCACCCATACATCTTAACCTCACCCTGCTCCACTCAAAGACTTGTTTTTAAATACTTTGGTACAGCATCTTGCCTTGGAAGGGGCTTAAAAGCCCTCAAAATAGTACTGTGCAGAGGGGTTTACCTTTTAGAGTTACATACGAATCACAGGATGGCTTAGGTTGGAAAGGACCTCAGAGATCATCTACTTCAACTTTGCCGCCACAGGCAGGGACATGTCTCAACTGGACTTGGATGATCAAGGCTTAGAATCATAGAATCAAGCAGGTTGGAAGAGAGCTCCAAGCTCATCCAGCCCAACCTAGCACCCAGCCCTATCCAGTCAACCAGACCATGGCACTAAGGGCCCCAGCCAGGCTTGGCTTCAACACCGCCAGCCACAGAGACTCCACCACCTCCCTGGGCAGCCCATTCCAATGCCAATCACTCTCTCTGCCAACAACTTCCTCATCACATCCAGCCTAGACCTGCCCTGCCACAGCTTGAGACTGTGTCCCCTTCTTCTGTCCCTGGCTGCCTGGAAGAAGAACCCAACCCCACCTGGCTACGGCCTCCCTTCAGGGAGCTGCAGACAGCAATGAGCTCTGCCCTGAGCCTCCTCTTCTGCAGGCTGCACACCCCCAGCTCCCTCAGCCTCTCCTCACAGGGCTGTGCTCCAGGCCCCTCCCCAGCCTTGCTGCCCTTCTCCAAACACCTTCCAGCACTTCGATATCTTTCTTAAATTAAGGGGCCCAGAACTGGACATAGTACTCAAGATATGGCCTGGCCAGACCATCTACTTCAACTTCCCCACCACAGGCAGGGACATCTCTCAACTAGACTTGGATGCTCAAGGTTTCATCCAACCTGGTCTTGAACATCCCCAGGGAAGAAGCATCCCCAGCCTCGCTGGGCAGCCTATTCCAGAGTCTTACCACCCTCATACTGAAGAACTTCTTCCCCAGCTCCAGTCTAACTGTACTCTGCCTCAGGTTTAAACCATTCCCCCTTGGCCTGTCTCTACACACCCTCAGGAAAAGTCCCTCTGCAGCCTTCCTGTAGGATACCTTCAGCTCTTGGCAGGCAGCTCTGAGGTCCCCCTGGAGTCTTCTCTTCTCCAAAGGTCATCCAGTCCAACCCCCTCTGCACTCAGCAGGGAGATCCTTCACTAGATCAGGTTGCCCAGAGCAATCTCCCTTCAAATCTCATTTTTAGTATCTCTAGGTATGAGGCCCCAATCACCTTCCTGGGCAACCTCTTCCAGTGTTCACCACCCTCATGATAAAGAACTTGTTCCTAACATCTAATCTAAATCTACTCTTCTCTAGTTTGAAGCCATTGTCCCTTGTCCCATCTTTGTAAACAGTCTCTCTCCATTCTTCTTGTAGTCCTCTTCAGGTGCTTGCAAGCTGCTCTTAGGTTTTCCTGGACCCTTGTCTTCCCCAGGCTGAACACCCCCAACTCCTTCAGCCTGTCCTCACAGCAGAGCTGCTTCAGCCCTTGGATCATCTGTGTGACCCTCTGGACTCACTCCAACAGTTCTGTGTCCTCCTTATGAAGAGGACATGACCGTGTCTGTACCTTGGCACTTCTGTTAAGCACAGCTCTATTTTGTTCAATCTATGATTACAAAACCACTGTTTAGCAAAAACTCAGCTCCAGCTGAAGGCATCGTGGGGGCAGGGAGGAGTTTTCAGCATAACAGCAACGGAGTTTTACGTCCCTGACAACAATACCATGTCTGAGAAATCCCACTCAGGGCTAAAAATGGTATAATTATGGAAGGGGGAGGAAAGATATATTGGCTTGGCACTAGCAGCAGTTTGTCAGGCTGGGTGGCTAAACCAGTACAGTCTGCAGCAGTGAGACGTGGCCTTAATGCTAGGTTGTGCTACGTTAATGTTTTGATAAGCCCTCAGGAGGAAGCTAATCTCAGTGGATGGAGTGACTCTAAAAGGTAGCAGCATCAGGCTGGAGGAGCCTGAATTCTCAGCACAAGCTGCAGTTACCAAGAGGCCAATGCTGAATGATAAAAAGCAATGAGGGTTTTCAGTTCTTTGAGAACAGTGCCATCAGTTCAGCCCAGAGAAAAAAAGGATCCAGGAAGACCTTAGAGCAGCCTTCCAGTACCTGAAGAGGCCTACAGGACCTGAAGAGGCTGAGGGAGCTGGGGGTGTGCAGCCTGCAGAAGGGGAGGCCCAGGGCAGACCTCATTGCTGGCTACAACTACCTGAGGGAGGCTGTAGCCAGGTGGGGTTGGGCTCTTCTCCCAGGCAACTAGCAACAGAAGAAGGGGACACAGCCTCAAGTTGTGCCAGGGCAGGTCGAGTCTGGATGTTAGGAGGAAGTTCTTCACAGAGAGAGTGATTGGCATTGGAATGGGCTGCCCAGGGAGGTGGTGGAGTTGCTGTGCCTGGAGGTGTTGAAGCCAAGCCTGGCTGGGGCACTTAGTGCCATGGTCTGGTTGGTTGGGCAGGGCTGGGTGCTAGGTTGGGCTGGATGATCTTGGAGGTCTCTTCCAACCTGGTTGATTCTATGACTCTATGACAAGTGACTCCCTCCCTTCCAGGTGTTTTACCTGTTTTGAATTCACAGAGAGCAACCATAACCTCTTTCAGCCTCTGCTCCTCTATGCTGAGCAAGCTCTCCTCAGTACAGCATTTTCATTTCCACTTCTGTGCACCTGTTCCACCCTGAATTCCCTCTGCCTCAGTCAGTGATGCAGAGAAGTGCACACAATAGTTCAGATCAAATTTTGGCAGTTAAACACACACCTGCTTGAAGGTCTCTCTTTTTTTTGGATACAATTACCTCAATCATCTAAGCATTGCAATTCACAAAAGCTTCTCATCAGTGCCTCAGAGTCAGATTCAGATTAATGAATACATCCCAAAACATTTCATCCCATTATTCCCACCTGGCACTTCCACAACACTTTCCCAAGGACATTTCTGCAGGGAATGGTTTCTTCCATACAGTTTTAGCCATCTCAGCATTAGCAGCCAGGCTCATTGAGTTTAAAGTAGCTGTCCAAAGCAATATAGAGTCATAGAGCAGTTTGAGTTGGAAGGGACCTCCAAAGGTCATCTAATCTAATCTCCCTGCACTGAGCAGGGTCATCTCCACTAGATCAGCTTGTTCAGAGCTTTGTCCAGTTTGACTTTGAAGAACTTCAGGAATGGGGCATCAACTACCTCACTGAGCAACCTATTGCAGTGTTTCAGCACCCTCATGGTGCAGAACTTGTTCCTAACATCCAATCTCAGTCTCCTTTTCTCTCATTTCAAACCATTGTCCCTTGTTCTGTCCCTGCAAGCCTTTGCAAACAGTCCCTCTCCATCCTCCTTGTAGCCCCCTTCAGGTCCTGGCAGGCTGCTCTTCAGTCTCCCTGGAGCCTTCTCTTCTCCAAGCTGAACAACCCCAGCTCCCTCAGCCTGTCCTCATAGCAGAGGTGCTCCAACCCCCTGATCATTTTTGTGGCCTTCCTCTGGACCCACTCCATGAGGTTCATGTCCTCCCTGTGCTGAGGGTTCCAGAGCTGGACGGAGTACTCCAGGTGAGGTCTCACCAGAGCAAAGTGTCAGAATGTGAGGAGGAAGTTCTTCACCACCAGAGCGGTGGGAGGCTGGAATGGGTTGCCCAGGGAGGTGGTTGAGGCCCCATGGCTGGAGGTGTTTAAGGCCAGGCTGGCTGAGGCTGTGGGCAGCCTGCTCTAGGGTAGGGTGTCCCTGGGCATGGCAGGGGGGTTGGAACTGCCTGATCCTTGTGGTCCCTTCCAACCCTGACTGATTCTATGATTCTTAATCAACTCTCTTGACCTGCTTTTGATGCAGCCCAGGATGCCATTGGCCTTCTGGGCTGCAAGTGCACACTGTTGGCTCATGTTCAGCTTCTCACCCACCAGAACTCCCAAGTCCTTTTCCAGAGGGTAGATATATCTGTGAATCATGTAATCTACCTCCAACAAATCTCTAGTACTAACAGGATGTCTAAAACCAAAGGTCAAGCAGACTCTGGGACACATGGGCCACGTTAATATGAATACCCAGCCCTTGCCTAGGAGCTTGAGGTCAATTCTGTGTCTCACAGCTGTCAAGTCCAAAACTGTCCACGGTTTCCCTAGTTCTTCCCGAGCTTACATCACCCCTGGTCAACTCAAACAAGTGAAAACCAAAGCTCCCACACTGTCAATCAGTCTTACCTACTCTGTGGGTGTCTTACCCACTGACCTCCTGGGCCTTGAATTACTGAACACCAAGGAGATTTATGAGATGTGCCTATTTAGACTGAGTTACTCCACATTGTAAGATGGGATAGAAAAGGGTAAACTGGAGGACAGCAACAAGGCTTGGAAGAGATACTGGGAAAAAGGACAAGACTGCTGCTCACTTGCCAGCTCCTGGAACAAATGGACTGATGGACCTAGACCTGAGACAGCTTTATAGTTTGATGAACTGCTCTGGGAGCACAAACTGTGGGACAACTCAGGCTATGGCTGAGGGGAGCTCCTGAGGAAAACACTTTCTCCTAGATATCAAAGACACAATAATCACTCCCTACCACAGCTCCTCTCACTCAGAGACTTTCAGAAGGACAAAGTTCATTAGCAAGCATTTCTTTGTGATCTGGACACAGACCTTTTCTCAGATGGAGGAACTCCTCAGATGGTTCCTGAGTGCAGGTATAGGAAAGCTAGGGCAACAATTAGGAGACAGCCTCTTGACTACACCTCTCTGCTCTTTCTCATTGTTTGGAATGGGCAAAGCCAGGAGGTGATCTGCTGGAGAGCAGCCCTGTGGAGAGGGACGTTGGGGTCCTGGTGGCTAACAAGTTCCCCATGGCACAGCAATGTGCCCTTGTGGCCAAGAAGGCCAATGGGATCCTGGGGTGTATTAGGAGGAGTGTGTCCAGCAGATCAAGGGAGGTTCTCCTCCCTCTCTACTCTGCCCTGGTGAGACCTCATCTTGAACACTGCCTTCAGTTTTGGGCTCCCCAAGTCAAGAGGGACAGGGATCTGCTGGAGAGGGTCCAACACAGAGCTATGAGGATGACTGGGGACTGGAGGGCATGGCTGATGAGGAGAGGCTGAGGGACCTGGAGCTGCTTAGTCTGGAGAAAAGAAGACTTAGAGGGGATTTGATAAATGTTTATAAGTATCTGAGGGCTGCCAGGAGCAGGGGACAGGCTCTGCTCACTGCTCCCTGGGATAGGACATGGAGTAATGGGTGTAAGTTGCAGTAGAAGATGTTCTGCCTCAACAGAAGGGGGAACTTCTTTACTGTAAGGGTCCCAGAGCCCTGGCACAGGCTGCCCAGAGAGGTTGTGGAGTCTCCTTCCCTGGAGCCTTTCAAGGCCTGTCTGGATGTGTTCCTGTGTGCCCTGAGCTAGATTGTGTGGCCCTGCTCTGGCAGGGGGGTAGGACTCAATGATCTCCTTGGGTCCTTTCCAACCCCTAACATCCTGTGAGCCTGTGATCCTGTGAGATGTGAGCCAGGCCCACAGGATCTACTGAAAAGCTGTTGTCACTGCCTAAAAGAAAATCCTGGGTAGAAGTCATGTCTGATTTGATGAGGGAGGTAAACAAGGTAGGTCTAGGCTCATCCATCCATTCCAGAACCAGCAAGGCAGATCCCATGAATTTCTCTGACCCTCCTTACCTGAGCCACTTCCTGGTTGTTGTAGTTTACACAGCTGGGCCTCATCTGAGGTTTGCTCTCAGGACCACTCAGCCTTTGCCCCGACTGCTACTCTCCAGCTCTTAGCACTGCAGGTAAGTTTTTGCTTTGAAGCACTGCAAAGCTGATTTTTCAGTTTGTCTCTGCTGTTGCTGGGTCTCTAACATTTCAGCCCAAGGAGTGAAGTTCCACCAGCACACAGAGGCTTCCCATGCAGTAGTCTAAAAGATGCCTCCTACATAGGTGCAGCCACCAGTTTGCTTCTTGCTGTGAGCTCTCATCTGACTCGGCTGGATCCCTCTTGCATCTCTGAGCTTTGAGGCTGTTGTGAAGCCTGTCCAGACACGCAAGATGTGGTGAGCTGAGGGGCAGATGGGCATCCCCTGCCATGCCATCCAATGCATGGCTAACAACTCTTGCATTCTGCAAAAGAAGTATTCAAAATTAGAGGCTAAGCTGTGTGGCCTCATGCCAAAGGATTCCCACCAGGTCTTTAAAGTGACTGGATAATTGTTTAGTACAATACTGACTGTGTGCAAGAGAAGAGGCTTCTGCCAGCTTCATTCTCTCCTCCTCACACAGAATCATAGAATCAACCCAGTTGGAAGAGACTTCCAAGCTGATCCAGTCCAACCTAGCACCCAGCCCTGGCCAACCAACCAGACCATGGCACTAAGTGCCCCAGCCAGGCTTGGCTTCAACACCTCCAGGGACAGCGACTCCACCACCTCCCTGGGCAGCCCATTCCAATGCCAATCACTCTCTCTGCCAACAACTTCCTCAGAGCTCCATCCAACCTGGCATAAAACACTTCCAGGGTTGAGGCCTCCTGGGCAACCTGCTCCAGCGTCTGACCACCCTCATGGTGAAGAACTTCTTTCCAGTTGCCAAATTCTGCCTTAGGTTTTTCAGACAGTGAAGCTTAGCTGCATCACCACCTAACTGTGCTAGAGAGATGCTAGGAGAACCAACACTTCCCAGCCTTAATAAACCCTGTCCCTCTCCCCATCCCAGAGGAAGTTGTTTGAATGTATGTTGTCTCAATGCCTCTTGGGGAAGGGAAGAAAAAAGGCCTTAGCTGTGTATTACAGAACAATGCAAACTCCTAAGGCTGGGATATCTCTGTGGGTTTTCTTCTGTGCATCCACCTGGCACACATTACATCATAATGCTATAATAAGCACGGCCATGCACGCATCAATTTGATTTTGGCAAGTGCTTGATTGCAGCCTTTTGTACAGAGGCAGTTCCTGGTGCTGAAGAATTGCAGCTAGGAATTGTAACAGGCAGCAAATCCAAGTGATTTTTCAATCGGGAACAATGGCTCTAATGAAGATTTGCATTTTTAAAGGCATGCAATTAACAGCACTATTAGCTTCTTCCTTCAGCTAAAATGTCAAGCTCAACTACCTTTTCACACAACTGGCAGGGTTGGAAGGGACCTCACGGAAGTTCCAACCTAGGTCAGGTTTCCACTAGATCAGGTTGCTCAAAGCCACATCCAGCCTGCTCTTAAAGCTTCCAAAGATGAGGTTTCCAACACCTCCCTAGGCAACCTGTTCCAGTGTCTCGATACCCTCACAGTGAAGAACTTCTTCCTAATGTCTAACCTAAATCTGCCTTCCTCTAGCTTTGACCCATTCCCCCCAGTCCTATCACTACTTGACACTCTAAAAAGCCCTTCCTCAGCTATTTTGTAGCCCCCTCAGAACCATAGAATCAAGCAGGTTGGAAGAGAGCTCCAAGCTCATCCAGTCCAACCTAGCACCCAGCCCTGGCCAACCAACCAGACCATGGCACTAAGTGCCCCAGCCAGGCTTGGCTTCAACACCTCCAGGCACGGCCACTCCACCACCTCCCTGGGCAGCCCATTCCAATGCCAATCACTCTCTCTGACAACAACTTCCTCCTAACATTCAGCCTCAACCTGCCCTGGCACAACTTGAGACTGTGTCCCCTTGTTCTGTTCCTGGCTCCCTGGCAGCAGAGCCCAACCCCAGCTGGCTACAGCCTCCCTTCAGGGAGCTGCAGACAGCAATGAGCTCTGCCCTGAGCCTCTTCTTCTGCAGGCTGCACACCCCCAGCTCCCTCAGCCTCTCCTCACAGGGCTGTGCTCCAGGCCCCTCCCCAGCCTTGCTGCCCTCCTCCAAACACCTTCCAGTATCTCAAAATCTTTCTTGAATTGAGGGGCCCAGAGCTGGTCACAGTACTGAAGCCCAGTACTCAACCTCAGATACTGGAAGGCCACAATAAGGTCTCCTCAGAGCCTTCTCTTCTCCAGACTGAACCACCCCAACTGTCTCAGCATGTCCTCATAGGAGAGCAGCTCCCTCTGAGCATCCTCATGGCCCTTTGCTGAACTTGTGTTGAGCTTTGTATTTCTTTTGCTCTGCTGACAAGCATAAAGTATGCAAGTCAGCTGCTGCTCAGCTATCAGTCTCAATATTGCTGATAGAAATGGCCATGCCATGAGGGAGAAGCTGCAGGGCAAAGAAGTAGATGTGCCAGGAAGGAATGGCTGAAATGAATTCACTGCTTATTTCAGAGCCTGATCTGAATGGCTTTTGTAAGGCACAATGCCATGGTGTGTAAGGCAGGGAGATTTTTCCTTCCATGGTTTCTTCACATTTGTATTTCACACACTCTCAGAGACTCATAGAATGGTTTGGAAGAGACCTTCAAAGGTCATCTAGTCCAATCTCCCTGCACTGAGCAAGGACATCCTCCACTAGAACAGCTTGCTCAGAGCCTTTTTCAAGCCTGATCTTGAATATCTCCGGGGGTGAGGCCTCAAATACCTCCCCAGGGACCATCTAGCTAATGCATATAGTATCAAACGCAGGTGTATCCTTATGGTCCTTTAGATGTAGAAATTCAAGGAGTTTGAACACACCTTGTGAAGGCACAGCACTGGGACCAGATATTGCAATGTTTCAAACATCACCAAAAGAGACCATTACCAAAGACTGCACAACTGAAAACCCATCAAGAGAGATGAGTTCCTAATTCTTGTAATGCTGCTTACTTAATGTTTGCATTACCCTTCCTTTCTTTTCCTTTCCTTTCCTTTCCTTTCCTTTCCTTTCCTTTCCTTTCCTTTCCTTTCCTTTCCTTTCCTTTCCTTTCCTTTCCTTTCCTTTCCTTTCCTTTCCTTTCCTTTCCTTTCCTTCCCTTCCCTTCCCTTCCCTTCCTTTCCTTTCCTTTNTAAGGCAGGGAGATTTTTCCTTCCATGGTTTCTTCACATTTGTATTTCACACACTCTCAGAGACTCATAGAATGGTTTGGAAGAGACCTTCAAAGGTCATCTAGTCCAATCTCCCTGCACTGAGCAAGGACATCCTCCACTAGAACAGCTTGCTCAGAGCCTTTTTCAAGCCTGATCTTGAATATCTCCGGGGGTGAGGCCTCAAATACCTCCCCAGGGACCATCTAGCTAATGCATATAGTATCAAACGCAGGTGTATCCTTATGGTCCTTTAGATGTAGAAATTCAAGGAGTTTGAACACACCTTGTGAAGGCACAGCACTGGGACCAGATATTGCAATGTTTCAAACATCACCAAAAGAGACCATTACCAAAGACTGCACAACTGAAAACCCATCAAGAGAGATGAGTTCCTAATTCTTCTTATGTTTCCTTTCCTTTCCTTTCCTTTCCTTTCCTTTCCTTTCCTTTCCTTTCCTTTCCTTTCCTTTCCTTTCCTTTCCTTTCCTTTGGTTTCTACTTGAAGTTTATTTGGTTCTTAATCAGACAACACTTCCTTGAGCTTTCAATGGTCTTTGTCTTTCAAAAGCCATGGTTATAAGCTGCTTTATAGGATGTAGAAGAGTTCACCACACTATACCTTTGAAGGTCTCTTCCAAACCTTTCTGTGAGTCTATAGGTAATTAAAAAGCAAGGCTGAGCCTGAACCTTTTAGCTACCACTGTGAGATGGAAGCTGAAGTCTCTCCTTGTCATGTTAATGACATGGAACTGTTGAAGCATGGAAATCAGAGTGGTTCAAGTAACTGCTCGACCAGTCCTTGAGCAAAGGGAACTATTTGTTACTCTTTACTAATCATTACAGCCTGAAAAAGAAACACTTGGATGCTTTCACAGAAACTGTGCATTGGTTTAGTCCACTTAGGCCAGAGATCTAAATATCTAAGCTAAGCCTTGAGCACCCCTAGGGAGAAGGCATCCACAGCTTCCCTGGGCAGCCTATTCCAGAGCCTCAGTACCCTCACACTGAAGAACTTCTTCCCAAGATCCAGTCTAATCCTGCTCTCCCTCAGTTTCAAACCATTCCTCCCTGACCTGTCTCTATAGATAACCTCATGAAAAGTCTCTCTGCAGCCTTCCTGCAGGATCCCTTCAGGTACTGGAAGGCAGCAATAAGGTCCTCCCTGGAGTCTTCTCCCGTCTAGGCTGAACAACCCCAGCCCCCTCAGCCTGTCCTCATAGCAGAGGTGCTCCAGCCCTTGGATCATCTTTGTGGCCCTCCTCTGGACTTGCTCCAACAGCTCTAGGACTAATTTCAGTTGCAGAATATGTCTTCCCATATACAAACTGTGAAACCTAATGTCAACATTTCATTGAAATGTGAGGTACAGGAGAAGGCAAAGTACTGCTACATTAAAACAATGAATACAGCCACTTACTGCATTGACATCAATCTCTATAGTTCCTTTTTCCCTACAGAAATGCACAATTCTAGCATTAAAATGCATACATGTGACTAAAATGGAGCAGTGTGGCCAGCAGGACGAGGGAGGCTCTTCTTCCCATGTGCTCAGCACTGGTCAGACCACACCTTGAGTGCTGTGTCCAGTTCTGGGCCCCTCAATTCAAGAGAGATGCTGAGGTGCTGGAAGGTGTTTGGAGAAGGGCAGCAAGGCTGGGGAGGGGCCTGAAACACAAACCCTATGAGGAGAGGCTGAGGGAGCTGGGGGTGTGCAGCCTGCAGAAGAGGAGGCTCAGGGCAGAGCTCATTGCTGTCTACAACTACTTGAAGGAAGGTTGCAGCCAGGTGGGGGTTGGCCTCTTCTCCCAGACAACCAGCAGCAGAACAAGGGGACACAATCCCAAGTTGTGCTGAGAGGAAGTCTAGGCTGGATGTTAGGAGGAAGTTGTTGGCAGAGAGAGTGATTGGCATTGGAATGGGCTGCCCAGGGAGGTGGTGGAGTCACTGTCCCTGGAGGTGTTCAGGAAAAGCCTGGCTGGGGCACTTAGTGCCATGGTCTGGTTGATTGGATAGGGCTGGGCGATAGGTTGGACTGCATGAGCTTGGAGGTCTCTTCCAACCTATTGATTGATTCTATTCTAAAATGTGAGACAAATAAAAATGGGATTGACTGAGTCCACCAGAATTTAGAAACAGCTCAGCATCTGCTGGGCAGAAAGTACTGCCTGCAACAGCAATGTGCCCTGGTGGTCAAGAAGGCCAATGGGCCTGTGCAGGCTGGAGAAGAGAAGGCTCCCAAGTGACCTTCTTGTGGCCTTCCAGCATCTGAAGGCTGTCAGGGAGTGAGAGGACTGGGGGCAATGGAGCAAAGCTGGAGGTGGGGAGAGTCAGGCTGGAGGTGAGGAGGAAGTTGTTGAGCATGAGAGTGGTGAGAGGCTGGAATGGGTTGCCCAGGGAGGTGGTTGAGGCCCCATGGCTGGAGGTGTTTCAGGCCAGGCTGGATGAGGCTCTAGACAGCCTGATCTCATGTGAGGTGTCCCTGGGCATGGCAGGGGGGGTTGGAACTGGCTGATCCTTGTGGTCCCTTCCAACCCTGACTGATTCTATGATTCTATGAAGAATGGATCTGCAGCCAACCCACTGCTTGCTGACACCACTGGTACCATCTTAGCTGCTGAGACTGAGGTTAAGGTAACAACCCAACCACTCCAGGCAGACAGCTACTAAATGACCACTGTGGCCTGGTGTGAAGGATGAAAACTTATGGAACAGGGATTGTTCAGCCTGGAGAAGAGAAGGCTCTGGAGGGACCTCATAGCAGCCTTCCTGTACCTGAAGGGGCTACAAGCAGGCTGCAGAGGGACTGTTTGCAAAGGCCTGCAGGGCCTTTCTGCACTTGAAATTGCAGAAGAGCAGGTTTAGATTGGATGTTAGGAATGAGTTCTTTGCCATGAGGGTGGTGGAACACTGCAACAGGTTGCCTAAGGAGGTAGTTAAGGCCTCATCCCTGAAGATCTTCAAGGTCAGACTGGACAAGGCTCTGAGCAAGCTGATCAAGTGGACGCTGGCCCTGCTGACTGCAGGGGGGTTGGACTGGATGACCTTTGGAGGTCCCTTCCAACCCAAACCATTCTGTGGTTCTATGGTTAACTGCTCAGTAGTGCAACTCTGCAAAAACCTTCTATATCCCTGCTTTAGTCAACATCCTCTCTGTAACAACAGAATGATTTTAGACTCTTCATTTCCTTTACTGCTTCATGAATAGGAGTTCCTGTACCTGTTACAAAGAAGGTGGATATGTAAAGCCCCAAACTCACGGTCAAGCAGATAGAATTAAACATAACTACTTTACTTCAGCCCTAACAAGTGAGTCAGCAGTCAGACTCTATTTCCCCTGCTGAAGTTGGAAAACAAATTAAGCTGACAGCATGCCTCTGATGGGGATGACATCACTGAGAGTGGAGTTATTTTCAGTCTCCACAACATGGGGAAAGGAGAAGTATAAAAAAGAGAAAGGAAAGCTTAACTTTTTCTTATGCCTACTCCTAACTTATTTGCTTCCCACCCACTCCTCCAAAATTAGGGATTTGTTTGCAATTGTTTTGCTAGGCCTCTTTCAAAGGCTTGTAACTGAATACAATCTTTCTTTCCTTCCTTTCTTTCTTTCTTTCTTTCTTTCTTTCTTTCTTTCTTTCTTTCTTTCTTTCTTTCTTTCTTTCTTTCTTTCTTTCTTTCTTTCCCTCTTTCTCTTTCTCTCTCACTTTCTTTCTCTTTCTCTCTTTCTCTCTTTCTTTCTCTTTCTCTCTTTCTCTCCCTATTTCTCTCTTTCTTTCTTTTTCTTTCTCTTTCTTTCTTTCTTTCTTTCTTTCTTTCTTTCTTTCTTTCTTTCTTTCTTTCTTTCTTTCTTTCTTTCTTTCTTTCTTTCTTTCTTTCTTTCTCCCTCTTCTTTATGGAGCACCAATACCTAAGGTTTGCAGTAGTTCTGGACCTGTATCAAACAGGAATAAGTCCTCAAAAAAAACTTTAGAATCACACCTTAATAAAAAAAGGGAAAAGTTTAAACCATTTGCCCAAATGGCCTTCATCAATGCTATATACAGTGAGACTGAAGACACCCTTAGCAAGTTTGCAGATAATACCAAGCTGAGTGGTGAGGCTGATAAGTCTGAGGGACAGGATGCCATCCACAGGGACCTAGAAAGGCTGCAGAGGTGAGCTGAGGAGAATCTCAAGAAGTTCAATTAGGCAAAGTGTAAGTTTTTGCAGCTAGGTTGAGGCAAACCTAGATGTCAATCCAGAATGGAGGATGATGAGATTGAGAGCAGCCCTGCAGAAAAGGACTTGGGAATGCTGGTGAAGGAGAAGCTGGATAGGAGACAACAGTGTGCACCTGCAGCCCAGAAGGCCAATGGCAGCCTGGGCTGCATCAAAAGCAGCATGGCCAGAGATGGAGAGAGGGGATCCTGCCCCTCTGCTCTGCTCTGGTGAGACCTCACCTGGAGTCCTGCATCCAACTCTGGAGCCCCCAACACAAGAGAGACATGGACCTATTGGAGCAGGTTGAGAGGCCACCAAAATGATCAGAGTACTGTGTCTAGTCCTGGGCTCCTCAATTCAAGAGAGATGTTGAGGTGCTGCAAGGTGTCCAGAGAAGGGCATACGAGTCCAATGAGGAGAGGCTGAGGGAGCTGGGGNGCTAGGGCTGGGTGCTAGGTTGGGCTGGGGGAGCTTGGAGCTCTCTTCCAACCTGCTTGATTCTGCGATTCTATGATTCTATGAACAGCTCTCCCATGAAGACAGACTGAAAGAATTGGGGATGTTCAGCCCAGAGAGAAGGCTCCAAGGAGATGTTAGAGCTACATTTCAAAATCTGAAGAGGACCTACAGACAAGCTGGAGAGGGACAGAGCATTCTACGATTCTCTGACTGTTTAGAAGGGCTTGGAGTGATAGGATGAGAGGCAATGGTTTGGAACTGGAGCAGGGCAGAGTCAGGTTGGACATCAGGAGGAAGTTCTGCACAGTGAGAGTGATGAAATATTGGAACAGGCTGCCCAGGGATGTGGTTGAGGCAATGTCCCTAGAGACATTCAAGATCAGTAGATCAGACTGGAAGTGTCCCTGGGCATCCTGATCTAGTTGGAGGTGTCCCTGCTGCCTGCAGGGAGGGTTGGATAAGATGACTTTTGTGGGTTCCTTCCAACCTAATGCAATCTGTGAAATTTTGAATGTCCAAAAATTACCTTATATGTAGCCTGTCAGTCTTTAGATGCCCAACCTGTGAGTCCCAGAAGATGTGGCCCTAGAGCTGCAAAACCCACATCTCTCTCAAGTGCACTCCTTGCTTTAGAGAGGGGGTGGAAAGCTTCTGCTTTTTGACACTACAAAAGCTGCTCTTTGAAGAGTATTCCAACTTGGAAAAAATACACTTTCTGGGAGAGCAGCTGAGAGACTATCAAGAGAGATACAAAAAAACTCCAAATCTGAGGAAAAGCAGAAGCCTGAAGCACAAGGTGACATAAAAAATGCATGAAGCTGAGAAACAGTAGAAAAGAAGATGCAGAAGGATACAGAACCATAGGTGATGGATAAAATGAGAGAAGTCAACTAAGATAGGACAGAGCCACAAACCCAGCCTGAAAAAAGAGCTGAAAGAAGGTGCAGACATGTCAAGGCAGATGGGAGCAGGCTGGAGTTGTGAGTGAGTGATGAGACACGAAGTGATGAGAATATTGCAGCAATGGGACTCAGTTCTTGGTAGTGGCAACAGACAGGAAACACTGAATTGCAAATATGCAGCCCCTGAAGGCACACAGCTTAATGAGAAGCTGGTGACTCGACAAGGAAGGTTAGAGAGGTCTCCTGTACAGCAAGTGGGAAGTTATTAAGAGAAAAGGGTTTAGGTGTGAAAAGGGGAAGCAAAGTGTTTGGTGCACTGCTGTGGAAGTAGGTACAAATGAAGATGTCAAGGCAGGAAAGAGGAGATGTGGTAAGTGATGAAAGAGATGTACATGAGGTGAGTAAGAACCTTAATTCCACTTCATGTACTGCACAGAGAGCAGGCAACCTGCTGCTTCTGTCTAGTGTCAGACTGGGCTGTGTGAGAAGAATGAAGAACACCTTAAAAGAAATACATGAACTAAATTAAGAGAGCCAGATGTGTGTTCAGCTGAAATGGAGAATAAAGGTACAGAGGATTAGGAGGACTCCGAAAAGGCAGTCAGAGCTTGCTGGAAGGAAATTACTGACAGATTTCCTGCTTGTTTCTAGGGAAAAATAAACCCAGTGTGGAATGCAACCCTATAAACATCAGCATCAGTGGTTTCTCTGGACTACAGTGGATAAATTCTGTCATAAAGATGAGTGGTGCTTTAAGGAACAGGATTTGGATGTTAGGAACAGGTTCTGCACCATGAGGGTAGTGGAACACTGGAACAGGTTGCCCAGGGAGATATCTGGAGCACCATCTGTGGAGATATTCAAGGTGAGGCTTGACAGGGCTCTGAGCANGTGGCTGGAGGTTTTGAAGCCAAGCCTGGCTGGGGCACTTAGTGCCATGGTCTGGTTGGTTGTCTAGGGCTGGGTGCTAGGTTGGGCTGGATGAGCTTGGAGGTCTCTTCCAACCTGGTTGATTCTATGATTCTATGACCTAGTTGAGGTTGCCCCTGATGACTGAAGAGGAGATTGGACTAGATGACCTCTGGAGGTCCCTTCCAACCCAGTCCATTCTATGATTCTATGTCCTGAAAGACTATTAAATAAAAAAGTAACAATCTGTAGCAATGAAAGGAATAATTAAAGAAGGTCTGCAACAGAGCAATTCAGCAGTCTCTGGTGATGGCCATCTTATGGCAGCTTACACCCTCTCTTAACCAACCTCATTAGGAGTGGTTCTAGAAAGCACAAAGGAACAAGACTACAACACTGCAGGAACACTGTCAGCACTGATCAAAGCCCTCCTCAGAGCTTTTGTTCATCTAGGGCAAGTAGCTCATTTCTGTGCAGCAGTGGAGACCTCCTTTTGGGGGAGCAGGCAAAATAACATCATTGCTTCCTGAAAATCATCATTTTCAAAGCAGCTGCTTTGAAGTCAAAGTTCCACTCTTGCTGCAAGTGCATCAGTAAAGAAGGAAGACAACCCTGCCAACTTGTTTAATCCTACCTAGTAGTGATGTAATACCAAAGACTCCATTATCTTGCAGGCCTGCAAGTGAAGTCATTGGAAATTTTACCTGGTTGCAATGGATTTAATGAGACCCTGCAAGGCTGCTTCATAATCTTGTAACAAGTGGCTCTGAAAATGAAAACATTGGCAGATTTCTACTACTGCTTAGAGCATCTCTGCAGCATCTCTTAACACATCAGCCTCTCCAGTTTCCTGGGATTCACTACTGACACCAACATTTGTATAAAGAAGTAACTGCCTATTCGTTTCCAAGACACAAGGACTCCTCTTACAGAATCACAGAATCTGTCAGGGCTGGGAGGGACCACAAGGATCAGCCAGTTCCAACCCCCCTGCCATGCCCAGGGACACCTTACACGAGATCAGGCTGCACACAGCCTCATCCAGCCTGGCCTGAAACACCTCCAGCCACGGAGCCTCAACCATCTCCCTGGGCAACCCCTGCCAGCCTCTCACCACTCTCATGCTCAACAACTTCCTCCTCACATCCAGCTTGAAACTCCCCACCTCCAACTTTGCTCCATTCCCCCCACTCCTGTCAATCCCTGACAGTCTAAAAAGTCCCTCCCCAGCTTTTTTGTAGGCCCCTTCAGATCCTGGAAGGTCCCCTGGGAGCCTCCTCTTCTCCAGCCTGCACAGCCCCAACTCTTTCAGCCTGTGCTCACAGCAGAGCTTCTGCAGCCCTCTGAGCATCCTTGTGGCTCTTTGGACACACTCCAGCATCTCCACATCCTTCTTGTAATCCCTCTTTTGTGCTCTTTAGAGTTCTTTTGCACTTCCTCTTCCCTCTCTGAAGAGCCATCTCCTATTCTCAGCCTCTTCTTTTCATTTCCTCCTACAACTTAGGTTACCTTCCCTTTTGCTTACTGGAAAATGACCAACAAGCCAAAACTCCTCCACAGCCTCCCCTTCCTCACCTACAGCATCTTGCCTGATCAAGTCTGTGCCACCCCTTTGCTTAAGCACACCACAGCCCAGAAGCTTTCACAGCTCAGGGAGCAGAGATTTTATCCCTTTTGACTCATCTGTCACCTTTTTGCAACACTAAAGCTCCAAATAAGGGACTATGTTTTAACACAAACTTCAGCTGGATAAATGTTGCTGCCTCCTCATCTCACCACTCCTTTTAGCAAGACTGTGATTCTGAAGTAAGGAAGTAAGGCCTTGAGGGATGTCTTTAGTCCATTAAATAGGACAAAGTAGGACAACATGGCAGGGGCAGAGTGCAAGACCCATGAGGAGGACAGGGTGGTTTCAGCAAACACATTTGTCTTCACTCCTTCCAGATTATTCCATCGTGCCCATGCTCCCCTTCAGTCAGTGCTGACTATGGGTGATGGAAATGAGCACTCATTTGTGGCACTCTATCATTAGATGGTCCTAGAATGATTGATGAGGATGTAAAATATCCATACTCAGAGGACAGAATCACAGAATCACAGAATGGTAGAGGTTGGAAGTGACCTCTGGAGATCATCTATTCCAACCTCTCAGCTAATGCAGGTACACCTAGATCAGGCTACACAGAAACACAATGTTCAGGTGAGTTTTGAATGTCCTCAGAGAAGGAGACTCAACCTCTCTAGGCAGCCTGTTCCAGTGCTCTGTCACCCTCAAAGTAAAGAAGCTCCTCCTTAAGTTCAATGGAGGCCTCCTATGTTCTAGTTTGTACCTGATGCCCCTTCTCCCATCACTGGGAACCACAGAAAAGAGCCCTGCCCAATCCTCATAGAACCACAGAATGGTTTAGGTAGGAAGGGACCTCAAAGCTCAGCCAGTTCCAACCCCCTGCCATAGGCAGGGACACCTCCCACTAGAACAGGTGGCTCAAGGCCTCATCCAACCTGGCCTTGAACACCCCCAGGGAGGAAGCATCCACGACCTCCCTGGGCAACTTATGCCATTGTGTCACCACCTTCACTGGAAAAGAATCCTTTCCTAAAATCCAGTTTAAATCCAGCTTAAACTGTTTAACATCCAGTTTAAACCTATTACCCTTCATCCTGTCATTGCAAGACCTTGTAAATAGTCCCTCCCCAGCCTTCCTCTTTAATGACTTCCACCCTCTCTACATATTTAGATGCATTTATAACATCCTTTCTCAGTCTTCTCTTTTCCAGGCTGAAAAGCTCCAGGTCTCTCAGCCTCTCCTGGTACAGGAGATGGTCCAGTCCCCTAATTGTCCTCATGGCTCTTCACTGGACTCTGTCCAGTAGCTCCCTGTCCC
Source organism: Tricholaema leucomelas (assembly GCA_013400475.1). Classification (NCBI taxonomy): domain Eukaryota; kingdom Metazoa; phylum Chordata; class Aves; order Piciformes; family Lybiidae; genus Tricholaema lacrymosa; species Tricholaema leucomelas. The sequence continues at coordinate 69,808 of WAAF01017241.1, forward strand.
TCTTGAACTGGGGAGCCCAGCACTGAACACAATGCTCCAGGCATGGCCCTCACCATATCTTCCATTTATCATGTTTGAAACCCAGATGTCTCTCCCCAATGCAGCACTAGGCACAGAAACTAAAATCTTAGGAACAGAAACCTTTTCAGCAGTAAATCATCAATGGGACACAAGGAAGGATGCCAGCATGCTGAGATGTTTGTCCACTCTCAGCTCACCACAGAGTGGTGAAGAATCACTTCAGGGCAAGTCAAGTATCAGCGAAGTTCCTTTTTCACAGAAGTCACATATCAAGAGTAGGCAGGAGTGTGAATCACTGAGGTAAGCCAGGGCTTGCAGCAGGAATTCCCCAGCAGCCATCACACAGACAGAAGGGGCAAATGCCACACACTGCCTGCCACATGCCATGCACTACCCTGAGCCCTTGTGATTTGCATTTGATGATGATGTTTCAGGTTTTAATGGTCGTGGGAGAAAATGTATGTGGCAGAGTCCTCTTCTGAATGACACTGCTTGATTCTCTACAGGGAAGGCTCTAGGGAAAGCTTTAAGTGGCCTTTTGGCATTTAAAGGGGCCAAAAGGTCAAGAGAGCTGATTCTTCCCCTTCACACTGCTTTTTGAGACCCCCACCTCAAATGCTGAGTCCAGGTCTGGTGTCCTCAGCATAAGGAAGACACAGAGCTGTAGGAGTGAGGCCAGAGGAGGGCCATAAAGACTGGATGAGGCATTTAGTGCCACGGTCTAGATGACTGGATAGGGCTGGGTGCTAGGTTGGACTGGATGATCTTGGAAGTCTCTTCCAACCTGGTTGATTCTATGATCCAAGGGCTGGAGCAGCTCTGCTGTGGTGATAGGCAGAGGGAGCTGGGGGTGCTCAGCCTGGAGAAGAGAGGATTCCAGTGGGGCACCTTAGAGCTGCCTGCCAATAGCCAAAGAGATCCTACAGGAAGGCTGGAGAGAGACTTCTCATAGGGGTGTCTAGAGACAGGACAAAGGGGAATGGTTTGAAGCTGAGGGAGAGCAGGGTTAGACTGGAGCTGAGGAAGAAGTTCTTTGGTACAAGGGTGGTGAGACTCTGGAATAGGCTGCTCAGGGAGGCTGTGGCTGCCTCCTGCCTGGGGGTGTTGAAGGCCAGGCTGGATGAGGCCTTGAGCAGCTGAACCTAGCTGAGAGATGTCCCTGCCTGTTCACTAAAAAAAAAGATAAATCCAAAACACACAAATGTGGTAGAGATAGAATAAAATGTATCTTATTATACAAAGTAGTATAGAAATAACAAACTTGTCAGCTTCAGGAGTAAAACACACCAGGCCTAGAGGAGGCTACAATTTGCTATGTCCCTTACCTGTCTCCTCCCCCAGACTGAGGAGCTGCAGGGTCACATACCTTTCTATTAGTGATATCAGATTAGGCCTGATTTATAGAGGCTCTTGACAAGCAAAGCCCAGATTACCTGGTTTGGTTTTTGAGTTTTTCTTGCTCTAACCTTCCTCCTCAATTTCCTGATTTTATACTCTCTGAAATAGCTTTAAGATCCTCATGATTCTTTGGTCTCTGAGTGCTGCCTACCAAACCACATGCTCTAACAGCCTTCCTCTTTCACTTCCTTTTATAGATTACCCAGTGCCTCTTAGCCAAGAATCCTTTCTTGAATCTAGAAAGCTTTACTTTCTCTTTCATGACAATTACACCCTACTGGAGTCTCCTGACTGAGCTAACAGCTGTCTTTTATTCTGCTTGACACCTGATCCTCATTCCCAGCAGTCTGCTGATCTTTCCTGGAATGCCTGCTGGTGAAGTGATCAGATCTAAAAATAAGTTTACTACCATTGCTGGCTTTGTGTTCTCTCAAAGCAGTTCATTTGCTCTTCCATCAGCATCTCACATTTGTGTCTTGCTTTTTTGCCTCCAAAAGAGAATGGAATGGTTTGGGATGGAAGGGACCTATCAGGGTCATCTAATCCAACCACACTGCAGTGACCATAGATATCTTCAACTCAGTGAGGTTGTGTGAAGGGGAAGAATCAGCTCTCTTAACCTTTTGGCCACAACCCTCACGAGAAGGACATGGAACTGCTGGAGCGGGTCCAAAGGAGAGCCACGAAGATGATCAGAGGGCTGGAGCACCTCTGCTATGAGGACAGGCTGAGAGAGTTGGGGCTCTTCAGCCTGGAGAGGAGAAGGCTTCGAGGAGACCTTATAGTGGCCTTCCAGTATTTGAAGGGAGCCTACAGGAAAGCTGGGGAGGGACTATTTACACGGTCTAGTAATGTTAGGACGAGGGGGAATGGGTTTAAGCTGGAAGAGGGGAGATTCAGACTGGATGTTAGGAGGAAGTTCTTTACAGTGAGGGTGGTAAGGCACTGGAACGGGTTGCCCAGGGAGGTTGTGGATGCTTCCTCCCTGGAGGTGTTTAAGGTCAGGCTGGATGAGGCCTTGGGCGAGCTGCTCTAGTGGGAGGTGTCCCTGCCTGTGGCAGGGGATTGGAGCTGGATGATCCTTGAGGTCCCTTCCAACCTAAACCATTCTATGATTCTATGAATCTGAAGTTCTGATCTGCTCCTCAGTGTTCCACCATAACAGTGACAACTTGTACTCAGTATTTGATAGCAGGTTTCCCTGTCAAGATTTCAAAGCTCAGCAAAAGGTTTCTCCTACTCTGTGGTGAACAGGATAAGCTTTGTCACTCAGAAGATAAATGTAAGCTATCAGCATGTACAGAAAACCTAAAGTGATAGCATATGTCAGAGACAGGTATGCTGTAATGAAACCATATTTTATTGAATTCCAGGTTTTCTCTCAGGATGTAGAAACCACAGGCACACTATTTCCTGCTGCTACAGTGACCACAGATACAACTCAGAGCAGTAACACTACGGAGCCTGAGCCATTATGTGCTACTCTTTCACTGCTATTTTGTGTAAACATACTTCCACCCAGCAAAGCTCAAGTTTCAAGCGGTGAGTCAGACACCGTAGCTCTAATATAGGTAGGATTTAGAAGTACTCTTATTTGTCATTACTGCGTCTTCTACTACACTTACAGGATCAGAACTTCAAAGAAGAGGCTGCCAGAGGAAATTGTAGGAAATGTTTGCATTCCTGTACGATTCCATCATCCAGGGGCCTGGAATGGTGAAAACAGCCTTCAGCAGATGTTGTTTGCAAGGTCAGGTTAAGTCCTAACAGACAATAGACGTCCATTTCACTTCTTCCCTCTTTAATTATTGATTATAACTCGCTCTAACCCTGGTTTATCCAGCCAGTCCTTCTGGTGCCTCTGCTACGACAACTCACACCAGCTAGAAGCTCCTTGCAGCACTTTGCCTCTCTCCCTCGGCTTTTCTCAGCTTTCTAAACACCACCCTTTCAATTTCTCAATCAGGTTAAAGGGATGGTCTTTAGATTTGCAACTAAAGCACAGAGCAAGGAGTTCTAATTAGCACCGAAGCTTCCTCAGTCTGTTTTGCCAGGATGTATTTACACTTCTCCAATCAAGGCCTCTTCACACATTTGAAAACATCATTAAGACTAAGTCTGTTTAGTTGAATCTCATCTATATTAAGTGACTTACTAAACTGCACAATTGTCCTTTGTGATCTGCTAGGAACTAAATGCAGGTGCCTTGAGAGGCAGAAACTCTCTGCATCTAGTAGCTGTACAAACAAATTGCACTGATTTATTTTTTACTTCTTTTAAACTCCTTGGAGGTTTTCCCCATGTAAATTAGGACAGCAAATTCTGTCTCTTTCCCTGTGCGTTAAATTCAGATTATATACTATGCTTGTAATACTTGAAAAGGGATTTCACACTTTTGGAATTGCATTTGCTTTTTCACATCCTAGGCACTTGAATCCAGGAGATACTGCATTATAAGTCCATCTAATAGAATCACAGAATCAATCAGGTTGGAAGAGACCTCCAAGCCCATCCAGTCCAACCTAGCACCCAGCCCTGCCCAATCAACCAAACCATGGCACTAAGTGCCTCATCCAGGCTTGGCTTCAACACCTCCAGGCACAGAGACTCCACCACCTCCCTGGGCAGCCCATTCCAATGCCAATCACTCTCTCTGCCAACAACTTCCTCCTAACATTCAGCCTAGACCTGCCCTGGCACAGCTTGAGACTGTGTCCGCTTGCTCTGTTGTTGCTTGTCTGGCAGAAGAGCCCAACCCCAGCTGGCTACAGCCTCCCTTCAGGGAGATGCAGACAGCAATGAGCTCTGCCCTGAGCCTCCTCTTCTGCAGGCTGCACACCCCCAGCTCCCTCAGCCTCTCCTCACAGGGCTGTGCTCCAGGCCCCTCCCCAGCCTAGCTGCACTTCTCCAAACACCTTCCAGCACCTCAACATCTCTCTTGAATTGAGGGGCCCAGACTGGGACACAGTATTCAAAGCGCTGCCTGAGCAGTGCTGAGCACAGGGGCAGAAGAACCTCCCTTGTCCTGCTGCCCACACTGCTCCTGAGCCAGCCCAGGATGCCATTGGCTCTGCTGCCCACCTGGGCACACTGCTGCCTCAGCTTCAGCTCCTCTCTCCCAGCACTCCCAGCACCCCCAGCTCCCTTTCTTCCTGGCTGCTCTCAGTCACTCTGTCCCCAGCCTGTAGTGCTGCTTGGGGTTGTTGTGGCCAAAACGTAGAACCCTGCACTCAATCTCATCCCGTTAGCCTCTGCCCGCTCATGCAGCCTGTCAAGGTCACTCTGCAGGGCTCTCCACTACACCTCCTAGGTGAGTGCTGGATTGTGGGTTTTGCTGCCATAGCTTGCTTGTTTTCCTCTCCTTTCATTTGCAGTCTAAAAATGCAAGTCCAAACTCCCAAATACTATTTAATAGTGACATTAGCAAAGATGACAGCATTGATTTACCAACTCTGCCATGAATTCTGCCTTAATTGCAAAGAGTAAGTAGGTACTACTGCAAAGCCAGGCAAAGCATCAGATACCACAAACAACAAACAAACCTCCCCAGCCTCTGCTACTCACTCACCAAGATGCTCTCTGTGGGGAAAGACAGGTAAGTCCTATTAAGGTGATGTCTCCCTTTCAACAGGGTGACAGTGAGATTAGTTAGACAAAAAAAGGGTGCAGTTTGTGAAGCCCAGCTAATCCTAACAGATGAACAAAATACTACACAGCACTGTCATTTCAGTGCCATGTACTACCCTTTGCACAATGAGCACCACCAAAGTTGCTGGTGCAATGCATGCAAAATGTCAGTGTGGATGCAACCACCTGCAGCACTGTGTCCAGTTCTGGCATCCACAGCATGAGAGGGACGTGGAGCTGTTGTAGCAGGTTCAGAAGACAACCATGAAAGATGATCATAGGGGTACAGAACTTCCCCCACGGGGACATGCTGAGAGAGTTGGGGCTGTTCAGCCTGGGGAACAGAAGGCTCCAGGGAGACCTTGGAGCAGCCTTCCAGTACCTGAAGGGGACTACGAGGGCTTGTAGTGGTAGGATGTGAGGGAATGGATTGAAACTTGAGGACAGATTTAGTCTGGAAATTAGGAAGAAATTCTTCACAGTGTGGCTGGTGAGACACTGAAACAGGTTGTCCAGGAAGGCCATGAGTGCTCCTTCCCTGGAGGTGTACTCCCTGGAGGAGTTCTGGGCCCCTCAATTCAAGACAGATATTAAGGTGCTGGAACATGTCCAGAGAAGGGCAATGAAGCTGGTGAAAGGCCTGGAACACAAACCCTATGAGGAGAGGCTGAGGGAGCTGGGGGTGTGCAGCCTACAGAAGAGGAGGCTCAGGGCAGAGCTCACTGCTGTCTGCAGCTCCCTGAAGGGAGGCTGTAGCCAGGTGGGGTTGGGCTCTGCTGCCAGGCAGCCAGCAACAGAACAAGGGGACACAGCCTCAAGCTGTGCCAGGGGAGGTCTAGGCTGGATGTTAGGAGGAAGTTGTTGTCAGAGAGAGTGATTGGCATTGGAATGGGCTGCCCAGGGAGGTGGTGGAGTTGCCATCCCTGGAGGTGTTGAAGCCAAGTCTGGCTGGGGCACTTAGTGCCATGGTCTGGTTGGTTGGCCAGGGCTGGGTGCTAGGTTGGACTGGGTGATCTTGGAGGTCTCTTCCAACCTGGTTGATTCTACGATTCTATGATACAAGGCTTGGAGGTTGGCTGAGGTCTTGAGCAAGCTGGCTGAGGGGAAGGTGTCCCTGTCCAAAGCAGGGGAGTTGGGACTACATGATCTTGAAGGTTCCTTCCTACCTAAACCATTCTGTGTTTGGTGAATCTACGAAACAAACTCTCACAACCCAGTCTGGTGACAGCTAAGTTATTAATGGTGACTACAGTCAAATAGTGATGGCTGTGCCTGGAGGCAAAGAAGGCAAAAGAAAGCTCTGCTGCCACAGGTGAAAGCATGATCTTGCTTTAGCCCAAGACAAAAGAATGGAAAACAGGAGCTGCTGTCTTGAGGCAAAATAGCTTCAGCCTGTGAGGATGATCCAACTTTGAGTATAGTAGGATCTGAAAGGCAGAAATCCTGGCATTTTCCACAGATTAATTGATGTTTCTTTTTCCCATGGTGACAATTTCAGACAATTTTCTTGCCCTGAAGTATGCTCTTGTGAAAATTCTGATGCAGCTCGCTCCTTTGTAAAACTTAAATGTGTGATGTGATAATAGCCCCCTGAATAATGAAAGAGAAGATGACAGATTTTGTTATTTAGAGGAAGTCCCCTGAATAAAGGATGGCTTGAACCATGTTAAATCCAAGTTTGGAATTAGACTTTTTGTTTTTCCCTCGTTGTGGTTGCCACCTTTCAGCTGCTCAGGTTCTCCACGAGAGCACATCTCAGGGGCAACAGATACACACCAGAGCATAGGCTTCATCTGAACTCTGCACACAATCATAGAATGGTCTAAGTTGGAAAGGACCTCAAGGATGATCCAGCTCCAACCCCCTGCCATAGGCAGAGACACCCCCCACTAGAGCATGCAGCTACCTGACTCTGTTGTTTTTGTTGCAGGTACAAGTGAATGAGTTTTGATAAGGGAATCATCCATGTCAGGGAACAGAAACTGATAATTCCAGAGGCATGGAAGGAAAACAAAAAAGTCATAATGAATTTTTAGATGAACTCAAGGATTGTTTGGGGCTTTTTAAGTCCTGATGTATGTGTCAAGCTCACAATGTACAACTAACTGCTGTGAACATGAGCTTTCTTCTCAACATTCCAGCAGCTAGTTTGAGACTGAAGGGACACTGTGCTGATAAAGCCATTAAAAAACCCTATTCCTTACTATCAACATTATGCTAATAAGCATAAATGCTGACAAGTCCTACTGAATTATTTGTTTTCTATCAGCTTGTTCTAAATTTCATACCAACACATAATTTTGCAAATCGATCCTGGTTTAGAAGGAAGCATTTTCAACCTCTCTTCACTCTTTGACAGAGGTTTTGGTCGGTTGTTTTTTTTTTCTTGTTGAGGACAACAGGAGCTGAAAAGAGTAGGGTTAGTTTTGAGGCAGATCTGCTCCTCAGTCTAACTCACCACGTCAAAAGAGAGGCTGATGCAAGGGCCGGACCAAACAGCAGCGTGCAAGGGGAGGGCTCAGCTGCTTCTCTTGGCACTGGTGATGACTTCAAGTCATCATTCAGCCATGACCTTTTACTCCAGATATGGAAGTCTCTATAGCAGCAGCTGAAGCCTGATTCATTGTGTCCACCCCTTTGTAGACAGGTTATTTCTGCTTACATGAAAATAAAGCAGGATCAAAAATGCTATCAAGCAGAAATAGAAGCGGATAATGTTTGTGTGTGCACACACACACACATGCATTTTTAATTACCAGCACTCCCACCTCCCAAAAGCCTCCAAAGATTTAAGGCATGTTAACTTTTATCAAGAGTGAAGCAAAGCACAAAACCTAGACATGCTTGCAGGGGGTGGAATGGGGGACAGGGAGCTATTAAAGTGGCCTCTCAGACACAGTTGTGAAAGATTTAGGTTGGACAAGCTGCCCAATACTGGTATCCATCTTCAGTTGCTGGTTCATGGATTCTTCTGCCTCAGCCAAACCATCTGGGAGGCCAAAAGGGTGGCTGTTTATTATAGAGTGCTTAACGTTTTAAGAGAACCATGTCCGACTACATTCCTTGGTGGATTTCAGTATATACTGAAGTTAGCTGTTCGCTGTACCAGCTGGCAGCTGAAAACAGCAAGAGGGCTGACTGCAGAGCTTGTGAGGTCTTATTCCTAGCTGGATCTTTGCATCTCCTGGCCTGCAGAAGTGTGACTCTCTCCCTTCGAGGCAATTACCACTCACACAGTCTGACCGCTACGCAAACGGGATGCCATAAACCTAAATTTCTACCTCTTAATCCCTTTCCCTCTTCGCCCAACGATATCCTGCACAACGCTGCCTCTTCCTCACTCACCTCTCAACTTTTCCATCCACTATCAAACTTTTCGCCGCTCCCACTCCTGACAGCTCATCTGGCCGAGCGGCGGCAGCTCCGGGCCAGGGCCTGCCTTCCCTGTGCGTCTCTCAACAGCCCTCCGCTCGCGGTCGCTCTGACCGCAGCTCGCAGCGCCAAGCGCTGAGGGCGAAGCCCCACACAGGCGCTTCCTGTGCAGGATCCCGCCTCAGGCGCTGCCTACCCTCAACGCAGCAGGCCTGGGCGCCGCTGCCCTGCCTGGCAAAACTGACCGAGGCCCACGAGCGGTGATGGACCTCACCACCGCAAGTCTCGACCGGCCCACTCGCCCACGGTCACCGAGAAGCTTCTCTCGCTTGACGGCTAGGGTTGGCGGCATAGCCGTGCCTGGGACTGACCCGGTCCTGTCTTTCTCCCGCGCTCCGCCGTGCCTGGCTGCTACTTCCCGCTAAGCCGCACAAGCCAGGCGCACCATTCCCCTCTGCTCGCCGCCTCACCCCGCCCAACTCGGCACCTGCGGGAGGTGAGGGCCGGAGTTGCGGCGAACCCGCCCGGCGGAGGGGCGCGCAGGCGCCGTCAGGCAGGCAGGTACAGCCCCGGCGCCATGTTGTGAGCGGAAGCCGAGTCCGAGCGGCGGGCCGGGGGGAGGGCGGAAGCGCGGCTCCGCCTGGCAGCGGGGAGGGGGTGAGGGGAGGGACGGACGGACGGCGGCAGCGGGCGGCAGTCGCCGTAGGAGCCGCTGCCAGAGCCAGTCGGGGTGTCCTGCGCCCTCCGGAGGTGCGCGTTGCCTGCCTCGCCGCCCCCGCCTCGCCGCCGGGGTGCGGGAAAGCGGAGCGCAGAGGCTGCGGGAGCCGAGCGGGGAAGATGCCCCTGGCTCAGCTGGCGGACCCTTGGCAGAAGATGGCTGTAGAGAACACAGCCGAGAGCAGCACTGAGGTACGGGGCGGGCGGGTGGGTGGTGGTGTGGGAAAAAGTTGTGAGGAGGGAACGGGACCTGAGCTCTCGCTAACTGTGCCGCGCAAGGGACGAGCAGAGCTTCCTTGAGCCCCCGCCACTGCGGGCGGGGGGGAGGGGGGTTACGGACGGACGGACGGAGGGCAGCGGCCCGGCGAGAGACGAGGCGCTACGGAGCACCGAGCCCTTGAGCGGCTCGGTCGGGCAGCGGAGGATGAGGGTTGGCGCCTGTCGCCCGGCTGTCCCTTGGGCGCCGCTTCCTCTCCGAGGCACTGACTCATGGCCCGGACCGGCCGGGACTCCCCCGCGCCGGAGCCTGGGGCGTGTTACACGGGACCGGGCTGCTCCCGGCTCGCTCCCTCCCCTTCCGCCCCTTCCTCGGCAGGGAGTAACCTGCTCCTACGGTGGCGGCCGACTCGGGCGCTTTTGTTCCAGCGCGGTGTCTGGTTACTGTCCACAGCGAGTTTGCCTTCCCGGGGCGGCCCCGCTGCCTCCACAGGCGCGACCTGGGCGGGGGCCCGTGATGGCCGGGGCCTGCCCTCACCTTGCCCGGTGCCCTCGCCTTGCTGCTGCTTCTTCTCCCTCTGCGGCGGCCAGGAGCCGTCCCCGCCCGGGTGCCACGGCCCCCTTATCTAAGCAGGATGGAGTTGCCTCTGCAGTTTCGCAAGCGTTTGGGAAACCGCAGAGATGTTTCGCATGGGTAAAGCTTTGTGCTTGGCGGCGTATATGGGAACGTCCCTGAGATGCGGCGCTGTTGGTAGCGGGGAGTTCGTGTTGTTCGGCAGGACGCCTGTCAGCTTTCCCAGGCTGGCACAGTGAGAGTGGATGGAAGCTAAAATCACCCAGGCCATAGATGCCTTCGGATATTTTCATTTCTTTTTCCCCTGCAGTGTACTACTGTGTTGGTTTGGAGCTGTGTAAACACCACTCCTACACTGTCAGTTGTGCTCTCTTCGTGATTCTCTAGTAGCCCACAATGCATGTGCTAGTTCGCGACTAGACTCCCATCTGAAGTAGGGTAGCTTCCTCTGACAGCGCAGCTTCTGCCTGAATCTGCTCCAGCTGATGGCCAGCCAGGCTGCTTCAAGTGATGCTGATCTTGAGAGGTATGGGCTCAGGCCACCTCTCAACAATCAGGCGTAAGGTTAGGAGTTCGTCCTTAGTGAGTGGAGCAAAGAGGGAGAGAGAGAGCAGTGTGAAGCTTGTGCGGTGTCAGAAGTATCTGTCCTTTTGATGTTTGTCTTGTCTTCCTTTTGCTTAAAGTGACTGCATCTCTGGAGGTCAGAAGAATCTGCAGCTATGATTTGACAGGCAGATCTGTCTTTTAAGCTTTTGCCAGTTATTCTCTGGCTTCTGAAGTGATAATCTTAGTGAACTATAATAGTGGTGTGATGCTTGGAGGTGAGGGAGAAGGTCCTAGGGCAGATGTTTCTGCAAGACCACTTAGGCTAGTGATTTAGTGAACTATAATAGTGGTGTGATGCTTGGAGGTGAGGGAGAAGGTCCTAGGGCAGATGTTTCTGCAAGACCACTTAGGCTAGTGATTTAGTGAACTATAATAGTGGTGTGATGCTTGGAGGTGAGGGAGAAGGTCCTAGGGCAGATGTTTCTGCAAGACCACTTAGGCTAGTGATTTAGTGAACTATAATAGTGGTGTGATGCTTGGAGGTGAGGGAGAAGGTCCTAGGGCAGATGTTTCTGCAAGACCACTTAGACTAGTGATTTAGATAAACGATTCTAAGTGTTACTTAAGTTTTCCACCTACACTGAATGTAGTCTGTGTAACTTCAATAATGATACATGTGCCAGAAAAGTAGTAAAAATGAGTTACTTCAGATACGTGGATGTGCTTAACTAATTGTACTTTGTTACTTATTCTAGCGTATGTCAGACATAATTTGTATTTTACCTTCTCCTAAACTTACACTGACATGAGCAGTGTGCCCAGGTGGACAAGAGAGCCAGTGGCATCCTGGCCTGTATCAGGAACGGTGTGGCCAGCAGGACGAGGGAGGTTATTCTTCCCCTGTACTCAACACTGATCGGGCCACACCTTGAATGCTGTGTCCAGTTCTGGCCTCCTCAATTCAAGAGAGATGTTGAGGTGCTGGAAGGCGTCCAGAGAAGGGCAGCAAGGCTGGGGAGGGGCCTGGAACACAAACCCTATGCGGAGAGGCTGAGGGAGCTGGGGCTGTGCAGCCTGCAGAAGAGGAGGCTGAGGGCAGACCTCATTGCTGTCTACAACTACTTGAAGGGAGGTTGCAGCCAGGTGGGGGTTGGTCTCTTCTCCCAGACAACCAGCAGCAGAACAAGGGGACACAATCCCAAGTTGTGCTGAGGGGAAGTCTAGGCTGGATGTTAGGAGGAAATTGTTGGCAGAGAGAGTGATTGGCATTGGAATGGGCTGCCCAGGGAGGTGGTGGAGTCGCTGTGCCTGGAGGTGTTGAAGCCAAGCCTGGATGAGGCACTTAGTGCCATGGTCTGGTTGACTGGATAGGGCTGGGTGCTAGGTTGGGCTGGCTGAGCTTGGAGGTCTCTTCCAACCTGCTTGATTCTATTCTATAGCAGTTTATTACAAAATTTTTTTCTAGGACCACTATCAAAACATGAAGCAGCACTGGACTGACAGGTTTGTGCTCTAAGGCTCTAGTCCAGAATAAATCTTCAGTTCTTGTGATGCTAGGCTGCACCTGTAACAGCTTATCAGGTGACCCCTCAAAGACAAAAAGGTGGGCTTAGAAAAGAGGTTGCTTACCTGAAATGAGTCTTTAAGATAAAATAGATTAGTTAAAACATTGAAGCCAAATGCATAGACGAGTGACCTAAATACATAACTGATGTTTTCAGTTTGCATGAGCTGTGTTTATATATGGCATAGCACTATCCTAATTACAGACCCTATCCTGCAAGAGTATCCTAGGGCAAAAATATTTTTTCATCCACCTGGAAAGTCATTGTGGTTTCAGTCATGGTTTGATAGTAATGATGTCTTCAGCTATAATACTGGGTGAGGTAAAGAATTTCTGCTAAGCTCTCAAATTGACTGGCACAGTTCCTGCAATGCTGTCTTATCTACACAGCAATTTGCTGGAATTGCAAATTATTGCACTTGAAAACTTATCTCAGACACTTTCCTTGTCTTAACAGCTCGTTGAGTTTTTAATTGGATTTTGGTTTCTTTTTAATTTGCTTCCAAGTGCAGTCCTGTGTTTTGGTTTTATGGTGATACCGCTGAGGGGGTGATTTGTTGTGAGGTGAGAGCAAATTTAGGAGGAGGAATTAGAATACCTTTAACCAGAATCACTTTGGGAGCTGATATAATCATAGAATCAACCAGGTTGGAAGAGACCTCCAAGATCACCCAGTCCAACCTAGCACCCAGCCCTATCCAGTCAACCAGACCATGGCACTAAGTGCCCCAGCCAGGCTTGGCTTCAACACCTCCAGGCACAGCGACTCCACCACCTCCCTGGGCAGCCCATTCCAATGCCAATCACTCTCTCTGCCAACAACTTCCTCCTAACATCCAGCCTATACTTCCCCCAACACAACTTAAGACTGTGACCTCTTGTTCTATTGCTGGTTGCCTGGCAGAAGAGCCCAACCCCACCTGCTACAGCCTCCCTTCAGATAGCTGCAGACAGCAATGAGCTCTGCTCTGAGCCTCCTCTTCTGCAGGCTGCACACCCCCAGCTCCCTCAG
>WAAF01017241.1:85969-110134 GCA_013400475.1 Tricholaema leucomelas
TGTCCCTGGGCATGGCAGGGGGGTTGGAACTGGCTGCTCCTTGTGGTCCCTTCCAACCCTGACTGATTCTATGGGGTGCCGAGTTTGACTCCTGACCATTCCATTGGTTTTCCTGTGCCACCAGCAGTTCTTCACTTGCAACTGTTGTGTTCATTACAGTGTAGGTAATTTCTCACTGCTGCTAGGACATCTTAACACAAAGTAGACGTAGCAGACTGACAAGTTTAAAGGCACATCTGTTGTCTTTGAATTGATTATGATCTGTCACACTAACTGGAGTTGTTTGTCATTTGGAGTGCCTGACTTGGCTTTTCAGTGATACACAGACTGAGGTGGGTGTTTAATTATTTTTGCACATCAGAAATATCAGCTTTAGGAGCTGATGGATCTTGGCAGGCCTATGAATTTTAAGAACTCATTCAAGATATTGTTTTTACTGGGTTGCATTTTTGTCTGGTGTTTGCTTTGATTTGTGGGGGAGAGGTTGGTTTTGGTTTTTTTCAACTATTATTCATAGCTGAATTCCAATAATGAAGCTTAAACAGTTTGGTGGGTTTTTTTTCAGGCAAGAGTAAGAACTTTGCTTTTTTAATCCTGGTGACTTTCAAGAGTGGAATAATTCAATCCGGGCCACGAGGATGCTCAGAGGGCTGCAGCAGCTCTCCTATGAGGACAGGCTGAAGGAGGGTGGGCTGTTCAGTTTGGAAAAGAGGAGGTTCCTAGGGGACCTTCTTNAACTGAACAAGTTAGAGTCTCTTGAGGGAATTGTTAAGTTCAGATCAGCTGCAGTGTTGTGCTGTATGCTTGCAAGCAGGCTCCTGAGCTACTTATTCTCTCCTTATGCTCCTAAAGAAAATCAAATGTCTCACACACTGGAAATAGAGGGTGGGGGAAAGGCCTGTGTAACAGATGGGAAAACGAAGCTCAACAGTTGAGTGACTTCATCTAACATCATTCATGGGCTCTGTTGTAGAGCTGGGAGATGAACTCTGATTTTTTGGAGACCTACTCCAGTGGCCCAACCACAAAGTTGCTGCTGGCTCATTCTTATCGGTAACAATTACCATATGTTGCCTTTGATGCAAGGAACCCCCTGTGGTATGCTTAATGCTCCACTTAACTCATTTTGGAGGAAATGTACTGCATGGTTTCTTTTTTTTTTTTCCACTTTATTTTTTAAGTGAAGCAATTCAATTGTGTAAAAAATAGCATGTGTCTTCTAAACACATCATTACTGTCTAGGTCTCTTGTCTGACACAGTTTCTAAGGTTCCATTTAATTACTTAAATTACCACTTAGCATTTCATTTTGGAATCACAGAACTGTCAGGGCTGGAAGAGACCTCAAGGATCATCCACTTCTAACTCCCCTGCCATGGGTAGGGACATCTCGCTCTAGATCAGGTTGCCTACAGCCACATCCAGCCTGGCTTTAAAGACTTCCAGGGATGAGGCTTCCACCACCTCCCTGGGCAACATGTTTCAATGTCTCAGCACCCACATGGTGAAGAACTTCTTCCTAACTGAATCTCTAGAATTCTATTCTATTCTATAGAATATTCTATAGAATTCTATTCTATAGAATTCTATTCTATTCTAACTTCCTAAGTCCCTCCCTTCCTCCTCTAGCTTGGATCATTTCTCCACCTCGGTCCTATCACTACCTGACAGCCTAAAAAGTCCCTCCCCAGCTTTCTTGTGGCTCCCTTAGAATCACAGAATCAAACAGATTGGAAGAGAGCTCCAAGCTCATCCAGTCCAACCTATCCCCCAGCCCTATCCAATCAACCAGACCATGGCACTAAGTGCCCCAGCCAGGCTTGGCTTCAACACCTCCAAGGACAGTGACTCCATCACCTCCCTGGACAGCCATAATAAGGGCTCCTCAGACCCTTCTCTTCTCCAGAGAGAACAACCCCAGCTCCCTCAGCCTGTCTCAGCTGTCTCAAGCATTAATGTATCAGAACATACTTAAGTATATACAGAGGAAATAGTGTTTTGTTTTTTAAATGTTTTGAATGTCCAGTAAAACATAGCTTTGAAAACAGAAAATCTCCTTTGCCCTGCAGGTTCAAAAAGTGGTTTCAGGATATAATCAGACCATGCTGAATGTTGTTTGTATTACTCTTTGGCTGCCAGATTTGTTTACTCTTAGAACTTTGACTTGCATGTCAAATAATTCTTTTTTTCCCATTTAACAGGGAGCCTTTGTCTGTGTTCTAGCAGTTGACATTTGTTGTATGATCACCTTGGAATTCCTGAGGTTGAAGCTGCTGGGTGTCTTAGCCTCTTAGTAGAATCTGTTGAAATAGCTAGATGACAAATTGAGCATAAATGGGTAATGCTTTAGGTGACTTCAGCATTAAATTCCAACCTTCATCCTTTGTCATACAAAGAGACTCTGAGAAATCATCTCCTGTCTGAAAAGCTGTGTCTGCATTGTAAAGAGCTGCAGCACACATCCTTCCTCTGCCTGCTGGCTGCTCCCCGACTCCTGGGGGAAGGACCTGGTGGATATTCATTTGTTTGTACCCTGGTGCCCTTTGGAAGGGGCCCTGGCAGGCACACAGCATTTTGGTGGGCCTAGCATTGCAGGAGGCAGGGAAGGTGAAGTGTACCTGCCCTCTGCTCTATTGAGACCTTACCTGGAGTACAGCTCTGGAGTCCTCAGCAGAGGAAGGACACGGACCTGATGGAGCGGGTCCAGAGGAGGGCCATGAAAATGATCAGGGGGCTGGAACACCTCTGCCACAAGGACAAGCTGAGGGAACTGGGGGGTGTTCAGTCTGGTTTGGGTTGGAAGGAACTTCCAAAGTTCATCTAGTCTAACCCCCCTGTATTAAGCAGGGACATCCTCCACTAGATGAGGTTGCTCAGAGCCTCATCAAGCCTGGACTTGATGATCTCCAGGGATGAGGCTTCAACTATCTTCCTGGGCAACCTGTTGTGATGTTCCACCAACTTCGTGGTGCAGGACTTGTTACTAACATCCAGTCTAAGTGTGCTCTGCTCTCATTTCAAACCATTGCCCCTTATCCTATCGTTGCAAGTCTTTGCAAACAGTTCCTCTGCAGCCTTCCTGTAGGCCCCCTTCAGGTACTGGAAGGTCACTCTTAGGACTTCCCAGAGTCCTCTTTTTCCCTGGCTGAACACCCCCAGCTCCCTCAGCCCGTCCTTGTGTCAGAGGTGTTCTGTCTTTCTGATCATCATTGTGGCTTTCCTCTGGACCCACTCCATCAGGTTCATGTCCTTTCTGTGTTGATGGCTTCAGAGCTGGAGAGCTCAAATAAAGTTACTTGAAGATATCAACTTAAGGAAGTTTGGCTTTGCCTGTAAATGATCTGCATTTTAATGGCTTGTATCTGTGATTGCCTACAGAGAGGAAAATTTCCATGTCCTGCTGTTTCTTTTAAGACTCAGCAAAGGAGGAAGTAAGTTACCTTAGTCAATAAAGTTTAGAATCAACCAGGTCGGAAGAGACCTCCAAGCTCATCCAGTCCAACGTAGCACCCAGCCCTATCCAATCAACTCGACCATGGCACTAAGTGCCCCATCCAGTCCTTTCTTGAACACCTCCAGGGACAGCAAAATTAGGGGGAGTTAATGGAACTGAAGGTAACAAAGTTTTATATAAATGGAATACTTGCAGTAAATTTGTTTCCTTAAAGTACAGATTTGTATATTTAGCTCTTTGAATGTTGAGGGGTTTTTTTCCCTCTCCTTCAGAAAATGAGGTTTTAATACTTGGTGTACTATTTTTAACATAATACATGCAAGGTGTATTGAATGTATCTGTGAGAGAACAGCTAGAGAAGTCTAAGCTGATAGCTCACTTCTGCTACTTACATATAATATGTTTTAATCAGGTCAGGATTTAGGTAAGTGCTTTGGATCGGTCTGTCTTCAGAGCTCAGGAGTTAGGGCACAAGTCAGTAATTCAGATTCTATTAAAGCCTTTTTATTTCAGTTAAGCAGTGGAATAGGTTGTGAAAGTTCAATTACTGGAGATTTAAGAAGGGTTAGACATAGACATCTTGTGAGCAACACTGTAGGAATAGCTGGTCATGCCTTGGTGCACTGAGATATATATTGGGTGACCTCTCAAGGCCCTTTTGGTCTATTTGCAACTATTTTTGTGCAGACCTATGAATTTTTTCTCAGGGTAGTTCACTGCTGCTCAGAATAGTAAGTCTGAGTGTGTACACTTTAAAAGGCTTTTACTGAATAGACTTCCAGGCAGTGCCTTGTGTTGCTAACAGCAAATCCGTTACAAACATCTCAGCGGGAATCCACTTTGAAGCAAGTCAGAGATATTGCAACAGGTTTATTCAAGTCAAGGATCACACAGTTCTTGAGCTTTGTAGGTCAGCTGAATGTCCCTTGAAAGCAGCAATGTGAGGTGCTGGGGTCTATATAGAGGCAGTGTTTCAATAGCTAAATAATTAAAATTCATAGAATCAACCAGGTTGGAAGAGAGCTCCAAGCTCAGCCAGCCCAACCTAGCACCCAGCCCTGCCCAACCAACCAGACCATGGCACTAAGTGCCCCAGCCAGGCTTGGCTTCAACACCTCCAGGCACAGCCACTCCACCACCTCCCTGGGCAGCCCATTCCAATGCCAATCACTCTCTCTGCCAACAACTTCCTCCTCACATCCAGCCTAGACCTGCCCTGGCACAACTTGAGACTCTGTCCCCTTGTTCTGTTGATGGCTGCCTGGCAGCAGAGCCCAACCCCAGCTGGCTACAGCCTCCCTGCAGGGAGCTGCAGACAGCAATGAGCTCTGCCCTGAGCCTCCTCTGCTGCAGGCTGCACACCCCCAGCTCCCTCAGCCTCTCCTCACAGGGCTGTGCTCCAGGCCCCTCCCCAGCCTTGCTGCCCTTCTCCAAACACCTTCCTGCACCTCAAGAAAGCCTTTGTGTGTTTTAAAATGCTCATTTTGGGTCTCCTAAACCTTCTTTCAGAAAGTTTAAAGGAGACAGAAAAAAGGTTTTTATTAAATCCTATAAGAGTTTAAAAGTTGTTAGGTAGGTCTGGAAGTTTTGCTAGCTGAAAATTAGGCATTACCTGGGAGAAACTTCAGACTCATGCAGGTAATTTATTTAAATTAGAATTCCAAAGCACAGTTAAATCATCACCTGTGTTACTGACATGTTAAAACGTCCAGATAATGATTTTTAAATGGTGTGATTCAGACATCTTATCTCATCTGCTCCTTTGAGTACTCAAAACATCATCTTGCTCTGGTAGGCAGTTCATAATTCTTCATTTGTCCAATTGCTAAGTGTAAGAATATAACACTTAAAAAATGATACCTTAATTGTGGGGGTGTGGTTGTGCTAAAGGGCACCAATTGCAGGGACAAGTCAATGGTTATATAATATACTGTGCTCTGCTAATAGGATGAAGGCAGCTTGCTAACTTTTATTCAATCTCAATATTAATAATTAGGAAATGTTGAAGTTAATGGTAGAAGAATTATCTCAAAAGCTGCAGCTCGTCTCAGTTTCCTAAGGGGGTATAAAAATCACTAACAAACAGAGTCAGGTCAAAGAAGTGACAAATACTTGGCAGAAAGGCTACCTAAATATCCCCAAATACTCTACCAATACTTAAAACACAAAGCAGAGGTGGTTTGGTGGTGGAAAAAAAGATATTCTTCCCCTGTACTCAACACTGCTCAGGCCACACCTTGAGTGCTGTGTCCAGTTCTGGGCTCCTCCATTGCAGAGAGATGTTGAGGTGCTGGAAGGTGTTTGGAGAAGGGCAACAAAGCTGCTGAAAGGCCTGGAACACAAACCCTATGAGGAGAGGCTGAGGGAGCTGGGGGTGTGCAGCCTGCAGAAGAGGAGGCTCAGGGCAGAGCTCATTGCTGTCTGCAGCTCCCTGCAGGGAGGCTGTAGCCAGGTGGGGTTGGGCTCTTCTGCCAGGCAGCCAGCACCAGAAGAAGGGGACACAGTCTCAAGCTGTGGCAGGGCAGGTCTAGTTCAGATGTTAGGAGGAAGTTGTTGGCAGAGAGAGTGATTGGCATTGGAATGGGCTGCCCAGGGAGGTGGTGGAGTCGCTGTCCCTGGAGGTGTTGAAGCCAAGCCTGGCTGGGGCACTTAGTGCCATGGTCTGGTTGATTGGCCAGGGCTGGGTGCTAGGTTGGGCTGGATGAGCTTGGAGCTCTCTTTCAACCTGGTTGATTCTATGCAAACCAGACAACCCAGAAACCCAACCAAACCAAATCCACTTTGTGTAAACTGTTTTTTCCCCAGGAAAATCATTGAATCATAGAATTGACAGGCTTGGAAGGGACCCCAAGGATCATCTGGCTTGAGCAGTTGATTATATGTTAAGAGATCAATGGATCTAAACCTGTAATTTTTGATTACTAGAAATACTGGTGGTTGATTTCCTGTTCTGTAGTTGATTGGCTTTTGTGTCAGAAATTCTGCCAGTTCATATGGGGAACATTCATTTACCAGCTGCCTGATGCAGATTCCCTGATGTTTGTCTGCTTTGTGCTTGATTAGGGAACCTGTAGGAAGTCTTTTGTGTTGCTGTCCATGTGCCATCAGGAGAACTGCTGGAACCCAGCTTTAAGTATTGATTTCTCCCTTGTTAGTGAAATGTGGCAACCGGTTTAAAAGCATTTAGGAATCAAATTTGTAATGAACTGAAAGTGACTGTTTCCACTGAAAAATAGAGTAGGAAGTGGAAGCTGAGTGGATTAGAGTATGTTGTAGCCTGCCTTTCTAAGGTATGTGCTCTCTCCTGACTGCTGACGTATTTAAGTGTAAGCAGAAGCCTTTTGTGGACCTCTTCTGTTATTTTTCCTGTAGTTCTCTAATTTAATCATCTGAAATATGTTCTTGTGGAGTCAGGGTACTGGAAATCACCAGCTCTTTGATCCACTGTGCTTGCTTAGTGCCCCATCATCGGGGAGAGTGCAGCTGAAGAATAATCAAGGTCTGGAGTCTCAGTATTAAATTAGACCAATCTATAGATGTGGAAGATTTATTCAACCTCCTCTCCTTCTGCACACATCAAACCATGATATCTAGTCCCAGTCTCTTGTGTCACTGAGACATGCCCTTGGCTCTGGTTACATACTAGAGGGGGAATACGCCCAGCAGAAGGGAACACATTGCCTTTGCTCACCTCTCAAGCATGCTGCTGACCTCCTTACTCCACACTGCTGCTTCCAATGGAGACCTTTTGGATTTACATTTGAACTCCTAAGAAAGGCTGCTTCTTAGACTTCCTCAATACACAGCTGCTTTCCATTTAATAGGGTTACATACCAGCAGGCCATAAATCATATATTCATATTCTTCTTTACCTTACATAGCCCAGGCTGCTCTGAGAAAAACTGGTTCTGCCATCCAGTGATTCCTTTAGCATAATCATTGCTTGTGTAGAGCTATTTGCAAAGATCTTGCTAATCCAGTGATCTGGCTCAGATGAGGCCACATGGCACAGAGTTTGTGCTGAGTGCCAGGTAAGAGTTTGGAAAGCATTGCTTGGGTTGAACTGAAATGTAACTGAAAGCAGTGCAGGCTTGGAGAGGAGAACCAAACTGTAAAAGCTAGCTCACTTGTGTGGTGAAAGGTGACTGTGTTTGTTTTCTTTCTGATAGACTGATGAAATGCTCAAAAAGTCTATGAGGTTAAAGATGAGAGCCTTTTTTGAGCAAGAGGCTCACACCAAGCTGTCTCGTCCAGTTGAAATGCTGGAGGGAAGGAATCCATCCACAGGGATTTGGACAGGCTGGAGAGGTGGGCCCAAGCCAGCCTCATGAAGTTCAACAAGGCCAAGTGTGAGGTCCTAGACCTGGGTAAGGGCAATCCCAAGCACGAATTTAGGCTGGATTGAGGAGTGGCTGGACAGCAGTGTGGAGAAGGAGGACTTGGGGGTGTCACTGGATGAAAAAATGACCAGGAGTCAGCACTGGTCACTGGCAGCCCAGCAGGCAGCTGTGTCCTGGGCTGCATCCAAAGCAGAGGGAGCAGCAGCACAGGGAGGGGATTCTGCTGCTCCAATCTGCTCAGACCACACCTGCAGCACTGCTTCCAGTTCTGGTGCCCCCAGCATAAGAGGGACATGGAGCCACTGCAACAGGTCCAGAGCAGGCCAGAAAGATGCTCAGAGGGCTGGAGAAGCTCCCCTGTGAGGACAGATTGAGAGAGTGGAGGCTGTTCAGAAAAGAAGACTCTGAGGAGATCTTAGAGCAGCCTTTCAGTACTTGAAGGGTAAGAAAGCCAGGAAGGGGCTTTTGACAATGGTTTGTAGCGATAGAATGAGAGAATGGATTGAAGCTTGAGGAGGGCAGATTGAGCATGGAGATTGGGAAGAAAACCTTTCCAGTGAGGGTGGTGAGACACTGGCACAGGTTGCCCAGGGAGGTCGTGGATGCCTCCTCCCTGGAGGTGTTCAAGGCCAGGTTGGATGAGGCTTTGAGCAAGATGGGCTAGTGGAAGGTGTCCCTGCCCTTGACAGAGGGCTTGGACCTAGATGATTTTTAGGGTTCCTTCCAACCTAAACCATTCTATGAATCTCTCCTCTTTGTCTTCAGAGAGATGCTTGTCTCAACTTTCTGACAGTGTGTTACAGTTTCACCTATGTGTCAGTGGCATGAAAACAATAAATGTGAAATCTTAAGGGTTACTGTGAAGTGAATCCTTCTTTCACTTGCAGATAAAGTACATTATTGTTCAGCAGAAGGATTGCTGTAGTGGGAATGACTGCTCTGAAAGATCTGCATGTGGAGTCAGTTTAGAGCACATGGCTTTGATACATAATTTGCCCTATTTTAGGCCCCAGAGTTTAGCCCTCATTAGTTGTTAGGACATTATAAACTCCTCCTTTCTGGCTCAAGTCAGTTGCCTTATTTGTTCTGCTGGTTTTCTTCTCGTTTTTCTTTCCTATTGACAGGATATTTGGGGAAGCTACCTTACAGCATGAGCAGAATGTAGAGATGTGGAGCTGAAACCCAAGTGTTCATTTAAATACATGCCTTGGATTGGAGAAGAGAGAAAGTCTGGCACTTGTGGCCTTGCTAGTAATGATATGTATACACAATATGCTTCCTTGATTAAAAACACTCATTTCTGTTATTTAGCTCAGCTGGTATTTTCATGGTCCTCTATTTGATAATTGCAAGTGGTTGTGTGCCTTAAGGAAGGGTAATGCAATATTCACTGCCTGTACACTCTGAGTAAAAGATGCTACAGTGAGGGAAAATGAGGCTTTTTGTCACATCATCTTATCAAATTACCCTTAGCTGCACAAGCAGAAGGTTATACTGACTGCCCTTAGCTGAGCTATCTTAGCAAGGTTATATTCCCTTACGTAGTAGCCTATAGCATCTGAAATTGACTCTTATTAGTTCTTCATTATGGAAAGAGGACTTATAGAGTAGACCAGAGTCACACTAGAAGCCTCTAGTATTTTCCTGAAGCCAGTTAAGATGTGGAAGTGGCAGTGCTACTGTATGCCAGAACTGCACTGGGGAAACAGCCCTAAGCTCAGCTTTCTCCACCTCCCCAACTCCTTTAATAAAAAGAAAGCCTCTGTCAAGCCATAATTCTCATGAGTTGGCTTTATCATAGAATCAGCCAGGTTGGAAGAGACCTCCAAGCTCCCCCAGCCCAACCTAGCACCCAGCCCTGGCCAATCAACCAGACCATGGCACTAAGTGCCCCAGCCAGGCTTGGCTTCAACACCTCCAGGCACGGCAACTCCACCACCTCCCTGGGCAGCCCATTCCAATGCCAATCACTCTCTCTGCCAACAACTTCCTCCTAACATCCAGCCTAGACCTGCCCTGGCACAACTTGAGACTGTGTCCCCTTCTTCTGGTGCTGGCTGCCTGGCAGAAGAGCCCAACCCCACCTGGCTACAACCTCCCTTCAGACAGCAATGAGCTCTGCCCTGAGCCTCCTCTTCTGCACGCTGCACACCCTCAGCCTCTCCTCATAGGGTTTGTGCTCCAGGCCTCTCACCAGCTTTGTCACCCTTCTCTGAACACATTCCAGTACCTCAACATCTCTGTCATTTCATAGAAAAGATTCTCCTTCATCTTTGTGCAAGCAGAAATTGTTATTGAAAAAGACTAAGAAGGTTCCACAGAAGAAATCTGAAAAACTGAACTGTGGGAAGGAAAGTGTAGAATGAGGCTAAAATCTCTGAATCTCTGAGCAGCTTTTATTAGCCTTCTGCCATCTGGAAAACAATTATCCATACAATCATGTAACTTTAAGTAAATTGTGTTCTGAAAAAAAAAAAAGGATTAATTTGGCTTTTCATCCTCTAGGAAAACAGTGCACAAAGGAATTGAAATTCTGCCTCTAGTCATAATTTGCTGTCTACAGTTACCTGAAGGGAGGTTGTAGCCAGGTGAGGATTGGTCTCCCAGGCAATCAGTAATAGAACAAAGGGATACAGTCTCAAGTTGTGCCAGGGGAGGCTCAGGCTGGATGTTAGGAGGAAGTTGTTGGCAGAGAGAGTGATTGGCATTGGAATGGGCTGCCCAGGGAGGTGGTGGAGTCAACATCCCTGGAGGTATTCAGGTAAGCCTGGCTGGGGCACTTAGTGCCATGGTCTGGTTGACTGGATAGGGCTGGGTGCTAGGTTGGACTGGATGAGCTTGGAGGTCTCCTCCAAGCTGGTTGATTCTATGATTCTATAATGGAAAATGTAACCATTTCAAATAGTTTTTGTTACTGAACTCCTATGGAATTCCATGTAAACCTTAGGAGCAAAGTAAGAATAATGCCCTAGGTGATACCCTCTGCCATAGTTCAGAAACCAGAGTTTAGTTTTCCTTGCAGCTTGCTAATATCCATGCTTGTTCTGTAAGCAAGGTCATTCTTTCTGGGAAAGATGTCTCTTGGAGGCTCTCCAAGTATAGCATCACTGACCAGGAAAAGAAAACATTTGTTGACCAATGAGACATTTCAGCCTTAAAAAAAAATAATCTTTAGGGCTAAATTTCAAATTCAAAAGCCTCATTCTCTGTGGCATATAAGAATGGCCCTTAAAGAAGTATACTAAGTAGTAAATGCTGGCTAACAAAATCAGTATTGCATTCACAGTTATTATAAGGTTATACTGTAGGTAGAAGTTCTTCAAGTAAACATGATAGACTGAGGACTAACTTGCTACATTGCATTCATTGAAAGGCTTAGGTTGGAAGAGACCTGGAAGATCAACTGCTTCCAAGCCCCTTGCTATGGCCAAAGACACCTGGTTGCTCAAGGCCTCATCCAACCTAACCTTGAACACCTCAAGAGAGATGTTGAGGTACTAGAACATGTCCAGAGAAGGGCAACGAAGTTGGTGAGAGGCCTGGAACACAGTGAGGAGAGGCTGAGGGAGCTGGGGTTGTGCAGCGTGGAGAAGAGGAGGCTCAGGGCNGGGGTCATCCATGGCCTCCCTGCACAACCTGTGCCAGTGTCTCACCACCCTCACTGGAAGGAATTTCTTCCTAATCTCCAGTCTCAAGCTTCAATCCATTCCCTCTCATCCTACCACTACAAGCCATTGTCAAAAATCCCTTCCCAGCTTTCTTGTAGACCCCTTTAGGTTGCTCTAAGGTCTTCTTGAAACCTTCTATTCTCTGTGATGAGCAGCCCCCAACTCTGTCAGCCTGTCCCCATAGGGGAGGTTCTCCATCCATTTGATTTCCCTCTTGGCCCTCCTGAGGGTCCTTAGCAAGAACCTATTTATCTGCTCTTTGTGATGACTTTTTGCTGTTCAGCCTTCAGGTTTAACTTTGTGGAAGTTGAAGTGGTGAGAAATAACATCTAGAGGTGTAGTAGTAAGGCTTCAAACGTCAGATTGTTTGAAATGTTTCTTACTGTGACTTCAGTTTGATAAACATGAGGATGAAAATAAGAGTGGCATTGCGTGCCAGTCTGGTGTGTTTGCTTTCAGTGAGTGTTTTTATAGCATGTGGGGAACACTTGATCCTGCACAGTAGCTTGCTGTAAAAGCACAGCTGCAGCCTATTGATTTGCTGTGCTTGGTTTCCACGTTTCCAGTAACTTTCTGTGTCTCTTTTTTTTTTTTTCTTTGCAGAATGGACAGCAAATTGTGGATGAACCTATGGGAGAAGATGAAATCAACCCACAAAGTGTGAGTAAAAGGTGGCTGTAATAAAGATAGCGAAATGCAGGATTGGAGCATGCTGATAACAATATACAGACACTCTGCCACTGGTTGGCTGATATGAGGTGCAGTCTAATATCCTAATTTTTGAGAGAGGTTCTTTCTTGCTAAGTCTTTTGTCTGCTGTGGTATCCTACTGTTCTGATGTACTTCTGTGCTTTCCCTAGTATTTCTAGTATGAAATAGGATTTCCTGTCCAAAGCACAAAGCTGAATATGGTAGAAATTATAGAATCATAGAATAGAATCATAGAATCAACCAAGTTGGAAGAGACCTCCAAGCTCAGCCAGTCCAACCTAGCACCCAGCCCTGCCCAACCAACCAGACCATGGCACTAAGTGCCCCAGCCAGGCTTGGCTTCAACACCTCCAGGCACGGCAACTCCACCACCTCCCTGGGCAGCCCATTCCAATGCCAATCACTCTCTCTGCCAACAGCTTCCTCCTACCATCCAGTCTATACTTCCCCCAACACAACTTGAGACTGTGTCCCCTTGTTCTGTAGCTGGTTTGGGGCCTGATAAAGTTCAATAGTGACATGTAGCTGAATAGGAAGAGAGGTTGAGCAACTTTTATCTTAGCAAACCTTAAAAAACACATAGTTCTGTTTTATTGTCCACTTTTCCTAGTGCCCAGTGAGCAAAGTACTTCCATTGGCTTCTGTTAGCCTTGTCAGGGCACAGGTGGCAATATTTTACATCTGAGTTCCAGAGTATGCTTTGTTAATAGCGAAGGTTCCACTCATGGTCATGTCACAACAAAGGATTCTCTCATGAGATTGCCACAGAGACTGAGTGGAGGGATACAAGGATGATTAGGGGACTGCCTGATGAGGAGAGGCTGAGGGACCTGGAGCTGCTTAGTCTGGAGAAGACTGAGAGGGGATTTTGTGTTTATCAATATCTGAGGGCTGGGGGACAGGCTCTGCTCACTTGGTCCCTGTGGTAGGACAAGGAGCAATGGGTGTAAGCTGCAGCACAGGAGGTTCCACCTCAACACAAGGGGCAAGTTCTTGACTGGAAGGGTCCCAGAGCACTGGAACAGGCTGCCCAGAGAGGTTGTGCCATCTCCTTCTGTGGAGACTTCCAAGGCCTGTTTGGATGTGTTCCTCTGTGATCTGTGCTGGATTGTATGCTCTGGCAGAGGGGTTGGACTGGACGAGCTCTTTGGGTCCCTTCCAACCCCTGACATCCTGTGATCCAGTGTTTAACAGCAGCTGTCACCTTTGTGTTTCCATGCTGTGGTAAGATTTCTTGGCTGTACTGATCTGTGCCCTTCAGTTGTTAACATTATTCATTTCATGTTTTCCTTACTCACCTGTGTAAAACTGGATTGATTCCATAGTAAATCTGTGTTAATCTGGAAGATTGCTTTTATTCCTTTTCTCCATAGAGCCAGGAAACCAAGATACACAGCTTTAGATTCTTTTTTTGGGCTTCTGATTGAGAAGTGTCACATTAGAGTGCATTTAAGAACAGCAAAGCTACTCCATTGAGGCCTAGTGGTTTCTTAAGTCTTTCCTCTGATGATATGGTTTTCAGCTTTACTCTTGTGACGTTGGCTTGGCTAAGGTAGAGTGGAAGAGAACTTCGGTTTGTTGGTTCAGAGCTGACAAAGCTAAGGACTGCAGAAATGGTCACATGGGGATACTCAAAGATGCTCCAAAAGGGGCAAGGAAGGACTATGGGACTGTAGTTCCCATTGCCTTTGTCATTGCAAGGCATTAACTAAAGAAATTCTTAACCAAGGCTTCTTAAAAACAGAGACTGAGACTAAAAAGTAGATCACAGTCAAGAAGGTGCATTGATAATTACAGTTCCTTATCTTAATGTTTGAGAACTCTTCCAGTGAAGAAATATTTCCTAGCATCCAGCCTGGCATCCATCCTAACATCACCTGGCACAGCTTGAAATCTTTGTTGATGTTGAGGAGAGGCTGAGGGAGCCGGGGGAGTGCAGCCTGCAGAAGAGGAGGCTTAGGACAGACCTCATTGTCTACAACTACCTGAGGAGAGGCTGTAGCCAGGTGGGGTTGGGCTCTGCTGCCAGGCACCCAGCAACAAAAGAAGGGGACACAGTCTCAAGCTGTGCCAGGGCAGGTTCAGGCTGGATGTTAGGAGGAAGTTGTTGGCAGAGAGAGTGATTGGCATTGGAATGGGCTGCCCAGGGAGGTGGTGGAGGTGTTGAAGCCAAGCCTGGCTGGGGCACTCAGTGCCATGGTCTGGTTGGTTGGGCAGGGCTGGGTGCTAGGTTGGGCTGGATGAGCTTGGAGCTCTCTGCCAACCTGCTTGATTCTATGATTCTGAAAGAGCAGTCATAGACATTTCAAGGTGATATAAAAATGGGAGCAAAAGCCTGCACTTTTGCTTCCTCCTCATAACATGCAAGGCCCTGCTGTCTTTAACAGGTGTGGACAGATGACTTTAAAGTAGTTTAAGAAAAGAACAATATTTGTGTGATTAGAAGACAACATCAAAAAGATTCCATTTGTTCAGCTAGTCTGCATAGCACAGCCTACAGTCCTTGCTTGAAATCTTGTTTGAACTAGAACATCTGTTTTGAGGCAAGTGTTCAGTGCTGGATTTGTTCCTATATTCTGCCTGGTGCCATCACTTCTTGATAATTTCCTTGTATTGAGTCTGTAACTTCACTTTCTTCCTACAAGCTGTTTTGTGTTTTATCTCTTAACCTTATCTGTTGTACTGGGAACTTGTGACAAGGTTTTGGTGATGGAAGATGACTTCCGTGAGAAGGAGTTGGGGACTGCCCCATGGCATGGGACAGAGAATTCCAGGCAGCTGCTCTGGCCAAAGCTGAGCCTGTTGACAAGGCTGGTGGTGTGCCCTGGTGATAACATGTTTACAAAAGGGTAAAAACCACTGTGCAGCAGCTGTGAGAGTAAGGAGTGCATAAATGAGAGCAAAACAGCCTTGTGGACACCAAGGTCAGTGAAGGAGGAGGGGTGGGAGGCGCTTCAGGTGCCAGAGTGGAGATTCCCCTGCAGCTGCTGAACCACCCTGACACAGATTGTCCCCTTGAAACCAACTGGAGGGCCATGGGGGAGATGCTGTCAGCTCTGCAGGCAGCGGAGGACTCCACAAAGGAGCAGGTAATGTGCCCTGAAAGATACTGCAGCCTGTGGAAAGCCTGCCGGGAGTAGATTTTCTGGTGGGAACTGTAGCCTGGGGGGATTTGCGTGGGAGCAGTCTGAAGAACTGGGCTCCGGGGAGAGAACTCACACTGGAGCAGTTCTTGAACTGGAGATCATTAGAAGGGCCCATGCTGGAGCCAGGGGAAAGCTGTGAGGAAGAGACACAGCAGTTAGAATTACAAACTGCCTGCAATTCCCTTTGTCAATCCTACCTGCGCTGCTTGGGGGGAAGAGGTTAGAAGAGTAGAGAATAAAGGTATGAAGTTGAGGCTATGAAAAAAGGCAGGATGGGGAGGAGGGTGGTTTTACTTCTGTCTTTGCTTCTCACTTTCCTATTCTATTTTTAATTGACAATAAATGACATTTTCCCTAAGTTGAATCTGTTTTCCTCATGGTGTTAACTGCTGAGTGACCTCCCTGTTCTTCTTGCAACCCATGAGCAAGTGGCTTGGAGTCAGCTAAGGTTAACCTACCACAACTATTGAGTTTCTCTTTCAATATGATAACCACAGCTTCAAAGTGGTGAGCTGCACTTTCTACAGACGTTACTGAAGTGCTGCTTTTTTGGGAAGCAACCTACTTTAACACAGTATGACCCTCACAAAATTAAAGCATTATTTCTGTCATAGAATGGTTTGGGTTAGAAGGGAGCCCCAGAGGTCATCTAGTCCAACCTTCTTGCAGTCAGCAGGGACTTGATCCACTAGAGCAGGTTGCTCAGAGCCTTATTGAGCCTGACCTTGAATAACTCTAGAGTTGGGGCCTCACCTACCTCCCTGGGCAACCTGTTGCAGTATTCCAGCACCCTCAAGGTGCAGGACTTTTTCCTAACATCTGACATAAATCTTCTCTCAAACCATTGCCTCTCATCCTATCACTGCAGTCCTTTGTTTTATCTTTTTAATGCCTCAGACCAGTATTTTAGGAACTTATTTTGCATTTATTCCTAGGTTTTGCTGACTAAAATGTTGCTAATAGTGATGTTAAATCTGGGAGTGGGGGCAGATTAAACAAGAACTTACTACAGCTGCTCAGTCACTTATAGCTGCTAATAAAACACTACTTCAGCTGGGATGTGTGGTTGTTATTCCAGTGTTTCATACCTGATTGGGTGCAAGATGAAGACTACTTTCAAATTGCCACTGAAACTCATTAAGGTTCTTCTGTTTAACTTTGTGCTCAAATGGACTTTGAGCACTTAGGTGGTCTCTGCACTAAGAGAGGACAGTAGGGTGGTCTCTGCACTAAGAGAGGACAGTAGGGTGGTCTCTGCACTAAGTGAGGACAGTAGGGTGGTCTCTGCACTAAGTGAGGACAGTAGGGTGAACAGGCCTAGTGTGTGCTCACACTTTGGGTGAGAAGACAAAATATTTTGGGCTGTATGTAAGTTGTGCAGGTTCAGTTGCCATAGTTTTGTGCACAGAACTCTAGACTGGTAACTCTTAGCCTCTTACCTCCATTCCTGGAAAGGTGATGAAGCAACTCATCCTCCTTTTTTTCCTTCCCTCCATGTCATCAGGTATTAGGAGAAGGTTACAGCAAACCTTTCAGTGACATCTTCTAATGGAGTTTCTCATTGGTTTATTTTGCACCCAGTGCCTTAGTTGCAGCATATATTTTTTGTGTCTTGGTTAGCAAATGGAATAATTTGAGTGTAAGCAACGTTAAGTCAAGCTGCTTGCTTGCTGCAGGATGAGGAAGCAGATGGCAGCCCTGAAAAGCCTGCAAACTAGCAGATGGAAACTGCCACACCCCCTGATTAATAGAATATTGCTGCTTTGGCTATGCAAACATATTTGTTATCAAGAGAAGTCTGTTAGCTCTGAAAACTCCAGAAAGTATCTCTCTGTTCCTCAACGGCTGACCTTCAGCAAAGGAGGGGTTCGTGTTCCTTCTGTGCACTCTTTGTTTCTTCCAGCTAATTGAGAGCAATCTGCACTGCAGAGCCCTGCTGGTCTAGCAGCAGAAGCACTTAATTTGCATTATTGGACTTCTCAGACCCAGGGCATTGGAAGATTGTCAGTCTGCCTAATGGACTCCCCTCAAATGCTTTAACTTCTCATGTTGGTGTGGAGCAGTGAGCATCCCACTGTGGCATGCCCGCTTTAGTCAGTAAAACCTGTGGTTTCTTCGTGTTCTGTACTGCTTTGAGAGTTCCCTCAGCACCTTTCAGTTCTTCTCTCTGTGGAGATTGTGAGCCCATTCTTTTGAGTGTCTGGACAGAGCAAGTCTCATGACTTCTTCCTCTTCACTTTGGTAAAATCAGAACACTCAGTTCGAAAGACAAGGAGGGGAAGATGGGAGATAAACTCCCTGTACTTCTGCACTAGAGAGGAGGAAATGCATTGGGCAAGTGGAGTTCTGCAATTGCCAGGGCACAGCAAATTCCCTTTGTTTTGGAGACAGTTGTGTTTGGTGATAAACACATACACCACAAATCCTTACCAAAGCCTTCAAGGTAAGAGGAGCAATTTGCTGTGGCAATTTGCCCTTGTTATCACAGGCTCCCCTGTTGGGAACTGCTGCCCTCTAACCTGTCTCCCCCTTACACGAGGGAATATTTGAAGGGGCAAGCTCTCTTCTGAGAGATTCTTCAAATGAATTCTGTAGCATATATCTTAATGTTTCTGGTTGACTGGTAGTGTTCTTTGGGAACCACACAGGCTTTATTCTCCCAGAACAGAAGAAATTTCTTCCACCTGCTGCAGACCCATGCCAGTTACAGGAGAACTATTGTTGGGAAGTAACCCTGCTGACCCTCCAGCACTGTGCTTTGTTCTTCACTGGGAGGTCATACAAAAGGTTTGGGAGAGCATTAGCCTGTATTTGTCCAAGAGTTGCAGTTGAAATGCCTTACTCCTGTCACCCTTAGCAGATAGAGCTTTGCTGCAGCAGAATACACCAGCAGAAGGAGAAGGAAATGGGTGGTTGTTTACTCACAGTATCTTTTTGTCTTTGAAGGACACTGTAAATCTTAACAACTTCTGCTTTTAGCTCTCCTTGCTTACCGCAGAAATTAGTGCAGTGCTTTGGAGATTCCTGCTCACTTCACTTTCAGTGTTCTGGGTAAGGTAAAGGCAGACATCTTATGGCAGAATTGTCTCTCATTTATTTATTTCAGTTTGTTTCAAGTCTTTGTAGGGGCTCAATATAATCCTCCACGACCCACCCCAGCCCCAGTGTTCAACCTAAACAACTCTAGTGCTGTTAAACTACAATTCTTAAGGTGTTTCAGTTTGGAGGGGGAAGCTTAGCTGGAAGTTTAAAACAAATGAGGAGAGGAAAGCTTCAAGTCATTGTTGTACTTGCAGTTGAAATCCTTGTGTTGCAGTAACGTCCTTGGATTCTGGAAGATCTGTTTATCCAAAACCAAATACTGAGTCATCTTTCATGCTGTGTTACTGCTGTTATAGCAGAGGTTATTTCTTCCAAAAAGTCTAAAAGCACATTGGAAATAAGGAGTCAGTGTGCAGTAGTAGAATCATAGAATCAACCAAGTTGGAAGAGACCTCCAACATCAGCCAGTCCAACCTAGCACCCAGCCCTGGCCAATCAACCAGACCATGGCACTGAGTGCCCCATCCAGGCTTGGCTTCAACACCTCCAGGGACAGCGACTCCACCACCTCCCTGGGCAGCCCCTTCCAATGCCAATCTCTTTCTCTGGCAACTACTTCCTCCTAACATCCAGCCTAGACCTGCCCTGGCACAGCTTGAGACTGTGTTCCCTTGTTCTGTTGCTGCTTGCCTGGCAGCAGAGCCCAACCCCACCTGCCTACAACCTCCCTTCAGGTAGTTGTAGGCAGTAATGAGCTCTGCCCTGAGCCTTCTCTTCTTCAGGCTGCACACCCCCAGCTCCCTCAGCCTCTCCTCATAGGGTTTGTGTTCCAGGCCTTTCAGCAGCTTTGTCACCCTTCTCTGGACACCTTCCAGCACCTCAACATCTCTGTTGCATTGAGGAGCCCAGAACTGGACACAGCACTCAAGGTGTGGCCTGAGCAGTGTTGAGCACAGGGGCAGAAGAACCTCCCTTGTCCTTCTGGCCACACTGCTCCTGAGCCAGCCAGGATGTCATTGGCTCTGCTGCCCACCTGGGCACACTGCTGGCTCATCTTTGTCTGCTATTTTAATGTCTAAAGTAAGACAGATGACAAAAGGGATACTAATTTGACATCTGCTAGCCTCTGTGTACTGGTTTAAACTTTGCTATGTGTGCTGGGATGTGACCTTGAATCTGTTTGCTGCGATTGAAACGCTCCAGACTAAAACAAGCGAACGCAGGCTGCATTGTGTACAGGTGTTCTGTAAATGTAAGCCTCATAGAATAAAGAAACAGTTATCATTTAACATAGTATAAGAACCATTTATCAATTCATTACTTCTTTTCCACAGGCAGAATTAAAAGGATTTCTTAGGAGTCTTGAGATTTAAAACAACAATAACAAAACAATGAGAAATTGCATTCATTAATTGTTTTGTTTTGTGCTTTCCTGGGAACCTGGAATAAATTACATCTGCCCCAGCACGCTGCTATCAGGCAATAGAATAGAATAGAATAGAATGGAATAGAATAGAATCGACCAGGTTGGAAGAGAGCTCCAAGATCAGCCAGTCCAACCTAGCACCCAGCCCTATCCAGTCAACCAGACCATAGCACGAAGTGCCTCATCCATTCTTTTCTTGAACATCTCCAGGGACGGTGACTCCACCACCTCCCTGGGCAGCCCATTCCAATGCCAATCACTCTCTCTGCCAACAACTTCCTCCTAACATCCAGCCTAGACCTCTCCTGGCACAACTTGAGGCTGTGTCCCCTTCTTCTGTTGCTGGCTGCCTGGGAGAAGAGCCCAACCCCAGCTGGCTACAGCCTCCCTTCAGGTAGCTGCAGACAGCAATGAGCTCTGCCCTGAGCCTCCTCTTCTGCAGGCTGCACACCCCCAGCTCCCTCAGCCTCTCCTCACAGGGCTGTGCTCCAGGCCCCTCCCCAGCCTTGCTGCCCTTCTCCAAACACCTTCCAGCACCTCAACATCTCTCTTGAATTGAGGAGCCCACAACTGCTGAAGTTTCCTGTGCTGATCTCTAACAGCTGCTGCCTGGTTTTTCTTTCCAGCCCATGGTGGGGAGGGAATCAATATTCTCTCCTGGTTTTTTTCTGTCGTTGTCATTTGACCTTCCCTCTTTCTATCTCCCCACCCCCTAACTGTGTCTGACTTGCCTGACAGGAAATTTTCTAATTGCTGGAACAGCTGGGCACAGCAAAAAAGAAAAAAAATAACCAACCCAACAACCACAACCAACAAATCCAACCACTAGGGTTGGTCTTCCCTCCTTAGGCTTGTGATCGCTCAGTCAGAAAATGTAACCATCATGCTTCCGTAGTCATGTTGAAGTTTCTGGCTCTGCACCTTCGTTCTGTTCGGGTGAGCTTAGGTTCTTATTTAAAAGAAGGAAGAGGGAGGGGGAAATAAAAAAGGAGGAGGGAGGAGGGCAACTTATTTTCTTCTTACTGGAATTGAAAAGCAATGTGAGGCGTTCACCGCTTTGGGATCCTGCTGCTGCTGCCGGGATGCACAGCTTGTTGAGTTCTCTTGTAAGGATAGGGTGGTGGGGGGAAAAGATTAGTGATGTGCTGATGTATTTTGTAGGTGTTGGAGGGGGGGAATATAAAAGGAGGGGGGGGGAGGGCAGCTTATTTTCTTGTTACTGGAATTGAAAAGCAATGTGAGGCGTTAACCGCTTTGGGATCCTGCTGCTGCTGCCGGGATGCACAGCTTGTTGAGTTCTCTTGTAAGGATGGGGGGGGGGGGTGTGGGGTGTATGTAAGATGAGTGATGTGCTGATGTATTTTGTAGATGTTTCTGGGGTTCCTGGTGATATTTTAGTCTTGCTTGGAATTGTTTTACCTAGAAATGGGTTCTCTTAGCTATGTTTTAGTGTTGTTTTGTTTGTTGTTAAATGAGAATCTAAGTTTAGTAATAATGTTTGCATTTTGAAGAGGAGTAATTTTTAAGGTTGACACTTAGTGGGTGTTTTAACAGTTAGTGTAGTATTTTAAACTGTAAAATGTGGTTATTTGTGGAGTGACAACTAAACTCAGGCTTTTTATCATCTTACATTTACTTCTGAGGGCAGTATTAAGGCTACTATTGTATGTACGGAGTAACAACTACAACAAGTCAGGCTTTTTATCATCTTACATTTACTTCAGAAAGCAGTAGTAAGGCTACTATTGTATGTATGGAGTAACAACTACAACAAGTCAGGCTTTTTTCATCTTACATTTACTTCTGAAGGTAGTACTAAGGCTACTATTGTATGTATGGAGTAACAACTACAACAAGTCAGGCTTTTTATCATCTTACATTTACTTCTGAAGGCAGTATTAAGGCTACTATTGTATGTACGGAGTAACAACTACAACAAGTCAGGCTTTTTATCATCTTACATTTACTTCTGAGGGCAGTATTAAGGCTACTATTGTATGTACGGAGTAACAACTACAACAAGTCAGGCTTTTTATCATCTTACATTTACTTCAGAAAGCAGTAGTAAGGCTACTATTGTATGTATGGAGTAACAACTACAATAAGTCAGGCTTTTTTTCATCTTACATTTACTTCTGAAGGCAGTATTAAGGCTACTATTGTATGTTTGGGGTAACAACTACAACAAGTCAGGCTTTTTATCATCTTACATTTACTTCTGAGGGCAGTATTAAGGCTACTATTGTATGTATGGAGTAACAACTACAACAAGTCAGGCTTTTTATCATCTTACATTTACTTCTGAAGGCAGTGTTAAGACTACTATTGTATGTATGGAGTAACAACTACAACAAGTCAGGCTTTTTACTTACATTTACTTCTGAAGGCAGTACTAAGGCTACTATTGTATGTTTGGAGTAACAACTACAACAAGTCAGGCTTTTTATCATCTTTTACTTCTGAAGGCAGTACTAA
Source organism: Tricholaema leucomelas (assembly GCA_013400475.1). NCBI lineage: Eukaryota > Metazoa > Chordata > Aves > Piciformes > Lybiidae > Tricholaema lacrymosa > Tricholaema leucomelas. The sequence goes on from WAAF01017241.1 coordinate 108,231, forward strand.
GGCTACTATTGTATGTTTGGAGTAACAACTGCAACAAGTCAGGCTTTTTATCATCTTACATTTACTTCTGAAGGCAGTATTAAGACTACTATTGTATGTATGAAGTAACAACTAAAATACCTCAGGCTTATCATCTTAAATTTTCTTCTAAAAGCAGCATTAAGACTACTTTATATGTGTAGAACAACAACTGAAATACGTCAGACTTGTTATCATCTTAGATTTACTCCTGGAAATGGTATTGAGACTTATGGTATTGCATTACAATTAATGCTATTGTTATTTCAGCTTTAAAAATCATATTTAGTCATAGCACACATTTGATCTGTGTAATTTGCCTTCTTGTTGAGCATATGTTTAAAGAGAAGGGTTTGGTTGTTGTGTTGTTCTTTTTAAGTTGAGAGATCATAGTATCATAGTATCATCAGGGTTGGAAGAGACCTCACAGATCATCAAGTCCAACCCTTCACCACAGAGCTCAAGGCTAGACCATGGCACCAAGTGCCACGTCCAATCCTGCCTTGATATCTCTCTATTATTTCAAGCACTGTTTTTGAGCTCCTTAACAACGCATTTAACCATGCAATGTGATGGAGCAGTTCATCATTGAAACTCGAATCACTTCTCCTGCTGTTTTAACATCTCAAGTCAGACAGATGACAAAAGGGATACTAATTTAACACCTGCTAGCCTCTGTGTACTGGTTGAAACTTTGCAATATGTCCTGGGACGTGACCTTGAATCTGTTTGCTGCGATTGAAACGCTCCAGACTAAAACAAGCGAACGCAGGCTGCATTGTGTACAGGTGTTCTGTAAATGTAAGCCTCATAGAATAAACATTTCATCAATTCATTACTTCTTTTCCACAGGGAGAATTAAAATGATTTCTTAGAAAACAAAAAAAGAAATTACATTAATTTCCCTACTTATGGTAGCTTGATGATATTGTCTTCAATCTTCTTTTGATTTAAAAATGCTAGGCAGTGCAGACCAAAGTGAAAGGATTTCAGCCTAGATAATTTTTAGAGTATATTGAGGCTATTATCTCAATGAAACAGTGATCACAGCTTTCAGAGCTGAGGTCTTGTGGATTTTTCTTCTGGTTGTTCTTGTTGATTCATTTCTTTATTGTTTTTACCACTTTGAATTCCTTTTTCTTGCTGCAGTGCTCTGAAATGTTAGTGCTTACAGATTAGGAAGAAAACCACTATCAAACTTCAAGGGAAGTGAGAAGTTCCACCCAATGAGTATTTTTTTCCAGTGCTGACATGCACAGTCTAGCTGATGAGATAATTCTGTGATGTTTGATTAAGAGAGAACTGTATTGCAAAACTACTTCAGGTGACCAACAGTGAGTTTTTAATGTGCTTACAGGGGGTTTTCAGCTTCACCTGCTGAGCAGCCTACTGAGATTCATAGACTAGAATAGAGAATCATAGAACAGAATAGAATCAACTAGGTTGGAAGAGAGTTCCAAGATCATCCAGTCCATCCTATCACCCAGCCTTATTCAATCAACTAGACCATAGCATTAAGTGCCTCATCCACTCTTTTCCTGAACACCCCCAGGGACAGTGACTCCACCACCTCGCTGGGCAGCCCATTCCAATGCCAATCACTCTCTCTGTGAAGAACTCCCTCCTAACATCCAGCCTATACTTCCGCCGGCACAACTTGAGGCTGTGTCCCCTTGTCCTGTTGCTGGGTGTCTGGGAGAAGAGACCAACCCCCATCTGGCTACACAGAGTAGAGAATCATAGAATAGAATAGAGAATCATAGAATAGAATAGAGGAGAATCATTAGAATAGAATAGAGGAGAATCATTAGAATAGAATAGAGGAGAATCATTAGAATAGAATAGAGGAGAATCGTTAGAATGGAATAGAGGGGACTCATTAGGAG
>WAAF01017241.1:112437-150617 GCA_013400475.1 Tricholaema leucomelas
CTGTGCCTGGAGGTGTTGAAGCCAAGCCTGGCTGGGGCACTTAGTGCCATGGTCTGGTTGGTTGGGCAGGGCTGGGTGCTAGGTTGGGCTGGCTGAGCTTGGAGGTCTCTTCCAACCTGCTTGATTCTATGATTCTGTGATTTCCACAAGCTCTAATACAAAAGATAAACCCAAATTGCTTTCAGTTTGTTGGCTTGGCTATTTTTACTTCCAAAAGCATAGCTCATGGGGGGGGTATTGTTTTTTTCAGGTAATGCTGAAAATTCATCCTACTTTTATAACAAGCTGGGAAAGTAAAAACACATCTGGGAGACTTCCTGACTCAAGGGAGGGGAGGAAAAGGAAATTATGCATATGAGCTTGGGAACTCTGCCAGCATTGAGTCATCCTTTTAAAATCACTTGATATCCAATAAGCTTACTGTCTTTACAGCACATAACTGCTTTATGTAACCTCAGCAGCAAGGTTTAACGCAATAGCGTCTCAGAAATGTTTTCTCTTGGATTACAGAACTCAAGAGTTGTTCTGCCTATGGTTGGACTTGATCTCTGGGAGGTCTCTTCCCATCCCTAACATTCTGTGATTTTACCAAACACAGCAATGTCCTGCTGAACTCAGAGAAATACACTGAAGGCTAACAAAATAATATCTGGGAAAGAGCAACCCCATGGATCAGGATAGGTTGAGGGCTGACCTGTTGGAGAGCAGTGAAGGGGAAAAGGACCTGGGGGTCTTAGTGGATGGGAGGTTGCCCATAAGCCAGCAGTGTGCTCTTGTGGCCAAGAAGCCAATGCCATTCTGGGGTTGATTAGAAGGGCTGTGGTGAGTAGGTCAAGAGAGGTTCTCCTCTCGCTCTGCTCTGGTGAAGCTGCATCTGGAATATTGTATCCAGTTCTTGGCCTCTCAGTTCAAGAAGGACCTCAGGGAACTGCTTGAGAGAGTCCAGCACAAAGCCACAAAACTGCTTAAGAGAGTAGAACATCTTCCTTGTGAGGAGAGACTGAGGGGATGGGGATCTTCAGTGTGGAGAAGAGGAGCCTGAGAGGTGGCTTCATTCATGTGAAGGGTGACTGTAGGATGGAGCCAGGTTCTTTTTGGTGATGCCCAGTGCCAGGACAAGGGGCATTAGGTGGAAGCTGAGGCAAAGGAAGTTCCATGAAAACATGAGGAAACGTTGGTGATGGGACACTGGAACAGGCTGCCCAGGGGAGTTGTGGAGTCATCTTCTCTGAGGTACTCAAAACCTGCCTGGATGTATTCCTGCTCTAGGAGCTTCTGCTCTGGCAGGGGGATTGGTCTGGATGAGCTTTTGGGGCCCCTTCCAACCCCTAACAGTCTGATTCTGTGAAACCTGCAATCATGTTTGGAGCAGTGTGAAGTAACCTGCTGAGGAATCTGTTTTTTTCTGTTTCCAGCCTTATCTTCACTTGCACTGAATGTGTCTGTGCCTCAAGAATGTGCATTTGTCTAAAGGAAGCAAAACATCCCTGAAAGAGATAGAGAGGGATGAAAACAAACCTGCTACATCCAAAATAGAAGTGGAAGAATTTATGTAGCTGCATACCCAGCACTAACAAATGGAAACAAATGGAAGATAATTTGGGGATCACAGATTTAAGCAGGTTTATACAAGAAGGAGGCAGATTTACCAGTGGATACTAGGAAGAAATTCTTCCCAGTGAGGGTGGTGAGACACTGGCACAGGTTGCCCAGGGAGGTTGTGGAGCACAGAATCCCCCAATGTGATCTTTGATGTTAGGAAGAATTGAGGGTGGTGAGACACAGGCACAGGTTGCCCAGGGAGGTTGTGGAGCACAGAAGCACCCAATGTGATCAAAGATCACATTGGGTGCTTCTGTGCTCCACAGCCTCCCTGGAGGTGTTCAAGGCCAGGTTGGATGAGACCTTAAGCAACCTTTTCTACTGAGAAGTGTCCCTGCCTATGGCAGGGGGCTGGAACTGGATGATCCTTGAGGTCCCTTCCAACCTAAAGCAGTCTATGAAAACTGGTAACAGCAGTAGTTCTGCAGCTGTTGCTCAACTTTCAAGTGGAAAATGAGCTTGCAATTAGCTCTTTATTAATTGCATTTGCTGTTTTGAAAATAGTATTAAGTGATTCAGCAGTGAGCTTGCCAGGTAAGTTAAAGCTCATTAAGTGGAGTTAAACAGGGAGGTAGACTAAGAGCTCCCCTTTACACTGATAGAAATTATTATGCCCTGTCTTAGAGGAAAAGTGTTACACTTGAATACTGTTTAACTATTGGTATTTCAGAAACTTAACTCCAAAAATTTGGTTTAGAGCTGATGTCTTACCTTGAAAGCTGGCTGATATTTCAAGGAGGCATTTAATACCAGCAATGTAGACCTCAGCTGTGATTAAAACTAGGAGAAAGATCATAGAATCAGTCAGGGTTGGAAGGGACCACAAGGGTCAGGCAGTTCCAACCCCCCTGCCATGCCCAGGGACACCCTACCCTAGAGCAGGCTGCCCACAGCCTCAGCCAGCCTGGCCTGAAACACCTCCAGCCATGGGGCCTCAACCACCTCCCTGGGCAACCCATTCCAGCCTCTCACCACTCTCCTGCTCAACAACTTCCTCCTCACCTCCAGCCTGACTCTCCCCACCTCCAGCTTTGCTCCATTCCCCCCACTCCTGCCACTCCCTGACAGCCTCAAAAGTCCCTCCCCAGCTTTTTTGTAGCCCCCTTCAGATCCTGGAAGGCCACAAGAAGGTCCCCTGGGAGCCTCCTCTTCTGCAGCCTGCACAGCCCCAACTCTTTCAGTCTGTGCTCACAGCAGAGCTGCTGCAGCCCTCTCAGCATCCTCCTGGCCCTGCTCTGGACACTCTCCAGCATCTCCACAGCCCTCTTGTCCCAGGGGCTCCAGAACTGGATGCAGTACTCCAGGTGGGGTCTCAGCACAGCAGAGGGAGAGATCGATCTGTCTGTCTGTTTTCTTACTCTGGTTCCTGACTACAGAAGCTGAAATTCCAGCCTTGCACACTTGACTGAGTAGTGATTTTGGCTGTTTCTTGAATGTAAAATCATCAACACACAGATATTTGAAGCAGGTTTGTTTTTTTAATGCTATTTTAAACAGAAAATATTCATAGAATGGTTTGGGTTGGAAGGGACCTCCAAAGGTCATCTGGTGAAACCTCCCTGCTGTCAGCAGAGACATCCTCCACTAGATCAGCTTGCTCAGAATCTTGTTGAGCCTGACCTTGAATGTCTACAGGATGTGGCCTCAACTCCCTCCCTGGGCAACCTGTTGCAGTGTTGCAGCAGCCTCCTGCTGCAGAACTTGTTCCTCACATCCAATCTCAGTCTCCTCTTCTCTCATATCAAACCTTTGCCCTTGTCCTCTCACTGCAGGCCTTTGCAAACAGTCCCTCTGCAGCCTGCTTGTAACCTCCTTCAGGTACTGCACCCCCTGCACTTTTGCTATTATGAAAAGCAAACTGTCAGTAAGCTTCAGTAAAGAAATTTTTCCTGATATCCAACCTGAACCTCCCCTGACAAAACTTGAGGCCATTTCCTCTCATTCTGTCACTTGATACTAGGGAGAAGAGACTGATCCCCACTTCACTACAACCTCCTTTCAGGGAGCATAGAGAGCAGTGAGGTAGTGTTTTAAATTCACACCCAAACTTCTTTGTCACTCACTTCCTTTCTAGGCCAGTGTTGATTTAACACTATTATGCTGTTAAGGAAATGTTAAGGAAGCTCAGAGTAATGTTACCTTCTGCTTCTTTCCTTGTATTCTATATTTAGTTTCATTTGAAAGGAAGCCACTAACAACCACTTGAAGTTGACTAACACAGGATTTACTTATGTGGCTTTCTGTGGTAAGGGACCTGGGGGTTGGAATTGACAGGCAACTCAGTATGAGCCAGCAGTGTGCCCAGGTGGCCAAGAAAGCCAATGGCATCCTGGCTGGGATGGCCAGCAGGAGCAGGGAGGTGATTGTCTCCTTGGACTCTGTTTTGGTGAGGCCACACCTGGAGTGCTGTGTTCAATTTGGGCACCTCAATACAAGAGAGATGTGGAGGTGCTGGAGTGGGTGCAGAGGAGAGCAACAAAGATGGGGAAAGGCATGGAGAAAAAAAAATCTCATGAGGAGCAACTGAAGGAGCTGGGGGTGGTTAGTTTGAACCAGAGGAAGCTGGGGAGACAGCTCATTGTAGTCTACAGCTGCCTGAAGGGACCTTGTGGAGAGGTTGGTGCTGGTCTCTTCTCACAGGTAATTAGTGATAGAACAAAGGGGAATGGCCTCAAGCTGCCACTGGAGAGGTTTAGATTGGATATAAGGAAAAAGTTTTTTCTCAGCAAGAGTGGTCAGGCATTGGAACAGGCTGATCAGAGAGGTGGTGGAGTCACCAACCCTGAATGTGTTTAAAAGTAGTTTGAATGTGATGCTTGGGGCTATGGTTTAGGGTGCACCTGGTAGAGTAGGGATATGGGTTGGGCTTGGTGATCCTGAGAGGCTTTTCCAACCTGAATATTTCTGTGATTCTGTGATTCTTAGTGTGATGAAGACCTTAAGGCAGCACTGTGTGGCTAGAACAAGAGATTGATTTCTTAGGACTTCAGTTTCTGCACTGCTTGAGAAAAGGGAGCTTTCTAAGCTTATAAAGTAGAGAAGTCATGAATGGTCTGGGTTGGAAGGGACCTCCAGAGGTCATCCAGTCCAACCCCTTCTGCAGTCAGCAGGGACATCCTCGACTAGATCGGGTGGCCCAGAGCCTTCTTGAGCTTCACCTTGGATATATCCTGGAGTGGGGCTTCAACTACCTGCCTGGGCAGCCTGTTCCAGTGTTCCACTGATCTCATAGTGCAGAACTTGCTGCTAATAAAATAAAGGCAGGAGTTCAGTAGAAGGATGTAGTTCTAACTGGAAAGAAGATCCCAAGGTTGCTGGTGAGAGTCTAGTGGTGTCAAAGTTAGACTAGAATAGAATCAAGCAGGTTGGAAGAGAGCTCCAAGATCACCCAGCCTTGGCCAGTCAACCAGACCATGGCACTAAGTGCCCCAGCCAAGCTTGGCTTCAACACCTCCAGGCACAGAGACTCCACCACCTCCCTGGGCAGCCCATTCCAATGCCAATCACTCTTTCTGCCAACAACTTCCTCCTAACATCCAGCCTAGACCTGTCCTGGCACAGCTTGAGGCTGTGTCCCCTTGTCCTGTTGCTGGTTGCCTGGGAGAAGAGCCCAACCCCACCTGGCTACAGCCTCCCTTCAGGTAGCTGCAGACAGCAATGAGCTCTGCCCTGAGCCTCCTATTCTGCAGGCTGCACACCCCCAGCTCCCTCAGCCTCTCCTCATAGGGTTTGTGTTCTAGGCCCCTTACCAGCTTTGTTGCCCTTCTCTGGACACCTTCCAGCACCTCAACATCTCTCTTGAGTTGAGGAGCCCAGAACTGGACACAGTACTCAAGGTGTGGCCTGACCAGTGTTGAGTACAGGGGAAGAATAACCTCCCTCGTCCTACTGGCCACACTGTTCCTGATACAGGCCAGGATGCCATTGGCCCTCTTGGCCACCTGGGCACACTGCTGGCTCATCTTCAGCCTACTATCCACCAGTACCCCCAGGTCCCTTTCCTCCTGGCTGCTCTCCAGCCACTCTGTCCCCAGCCTGTAGCGTTGCTTGGGGTTGTTGTGGCCAAAGTGCAGAACCCTGCACTTGGCTTTGTTAAATATCATGCCATTGGCCTCTGCCCACCCATCCAGCCTGGCCAGGTCCCTCTGCAGGGCTCTCCTACCTTCCAACAGATCAACACCTGCTCCTAGCTTGGTGTCATCTGCAAACTTAATGATGCTGGACTCAATCCCCTCCTCCAGATCATCAATAAAGATATTGAACAGGACTGTGCCCAGCACTGATCCCTGGGGCACACCACTTGTGACAGCTGCCAAGTGGATGTGGCACCATTCACCACCACTCTCTGGGCTCAGCCTTCCAGCCAGTTCCTGACCCAGCACAGAGTGAATCTGTCCAAGCCATGAGGTGCCAGTTTAGCCAGGAGCTTGTTGTGGCAGACAGTGTCAAAGGCTTTGCTGAAGTCCAGGTAGACTCCATCCACAGCCTGCCCCACATTCACCTGGCAGGTAACTGATCATAAAAGAATCACCTCTCTTGATCTTCTGACCATGCTGCTTTTGATGCAGCACTGCCTGGAGCATAAGAGGAAGAGGGGTGACTTCATGTTGATGAAGATGTTGAGGGTGGTGTTGGAGGACAGAGCCAGGCTCTGCTCAGGGATAGCAAATGGCTATGGACAAGGTATCAAAATAGGATATGATATGAGAGAGTGGTACTAGGTCTGCCTTATAAAAACTGTGGAGTATCTGAATCCTGAGAATTTGGAACATTCTTAGGATCAGGAATGCTAAATGGAGGTTGGAGTTTTTATTTAGAGGGAGCCCAAAATAACCACTGGAAAGTCAGTTGCATAATAATTGCATTGCTGGCAAAAATAATGTTTTGTTGGTGTGTTGGGTTTTTTTGAGTGTAAAGAACAAGTCAGCATCTTGTTTCTTACTACATTTGGTGATGTTTTCAAACCCATCTGCCCACCTCAGTGCTTCATGTCCAGAGTCTGAGTAGCTAACACAAAAGTTTGAGGAATCAGAGAATGGTTTGGGTCGAGAGGGACCTCCAAAAGTCATCCAGTCCAAACCCCCTCCAGTCAGTAGGGGACATCCTCCACTTGATCAGGTTGCTCAGAGGCTTGTCCAGCCTCGCCTTGAATTATCTCCAGGACAGGAGCCTGATCCACCTCCCTGGGCAACCTGTTGCAGTGTTCCAGCACCCTCCTGGTGCAGAACTTCTTCCTCACATCCAATCTCAGTCTGCTCTGGTCTCAGTTCAAACCATTGCCCTCAACCTGTCCCTGCAGGCCTTTGCAAACAGTCCCTCTGCAGCCTCTTTGTAGCTCCCTTCAGGTCCTGACAGGCTGCTCTTAGGTCTGCCTGAAGCCTTCTCTTCTCCAGGCTGCACACCCACAGCTTCCTCAGCCTGTCCTCATAGCAGAGGTGCTCCAGCCCTTTGTGGCCCTCCTCTGGACCTGCTCCATCAGGTCCATGTCCTTCCTGCATCAAAGGCTCCAGAGCTGGACGCAGTACTCCAGGTGAGGTCTCACCAGGGCAGAGTCAAGTGGCAGAATCACCTTTCTTGACCTTCTGGCTATGCTCCTTTTGATGCAGCCCTGCCTGGAGCAGAGGAGCCTGAGGGGTGACCTCATTCATATTGATGAAGATGTGGAGGCTGGTGTTGGAGGACAGAGCCAGGCTGTGCTCAGGGATAGCCAATGACAGGACTTGGGGCACTGGGTGCAGGCTGGAGCAGAGGAGAAAGAAAAATGTTTTCCCTGTGATGGTGGCAGAGCCCTGGAACAGGTTGCCCAGAGAGGTTGTGGAGTCTCTTTCTCTGGAGACATTCCAAACCTACTTGGCTGCTTTCATGTGTGACCTGCTCTGAGTGCTCCTGCTCTGCAGGGGAGTTGGACTGGATGAGCTTTTGAGGTCCTCTCCAACTCCTAACGTTCTGTGATTATGAAACTATCTCTTGTAACAGGAAATCATTTAGGGGTATGTACCTCAGTTAGGCAAATAGCATGACTGGGTGGTTTTTCTTTACAGCTGGCAGCATGCAGTTGGTTGGATTCAGCAGCACTGTTTTATTTTCAATATACTGTGAAGCTGTAAACATTTTAGGAAGATTCATCACTAATGGAACTTTGTTTTCCTCTTTTCCTCTGTCAGGAAGAAGGAAATATCAAAGAAATTGCAATAACTCACCATGTAAAGGAAGGACATGAGAAAGCAGACCCTTCACAGTTTGAACTTCTGAAAGTCCTAGGACAAGGATCCTTTGGAAAGGTTGGTGACTGAACTCCTGGGGAGCCAATTACTCAGGAATACAGTACTGTAATCTAGTTCTTCTCACCAAAACATTCTAGCTAGCTTCAAACTAGCACAGTAATATTGGGAATGAAACAATTAGAACAGCCACAATCTTAGAATCATAGAATCAGTCAGGATTGGAAGGGACCACAAGGATCAGCCAGTTCCAACCCTCCTACCCTAGATCAGGCTGGCCACAGCCTCATCCAGCCTGGCCTTAAACACCTCCAGGGATAGGGTCTCAACCACCTCCCTGGACAACCCAGCCCAGGCTCTCACCACTCTCATGTTCAACAACTTCCTCCTCACCTCCAGCCTGACTCTCCCCACCTCCAGCTTTGCTCCATTCCCCCTGGTCCTGTCACTCCCTGAGAGCCTAAAAAGTCCCTCCCCTAATCTTGCATTAAAGCAATGCTGCAAGTGAAAACTACTTTTTAAATGAGTGCTAAGCAGCCTCTCTCATTGAGGCAGAGATGTTTTGAAGCAGTAGATCTCACAATTCCAGAGATAAATTGGCTTGATATGAAATAATTGGATATTCAGTGTTAAAATAGAATGTCACTTTTCCATAATTACTCCTCTGTGATGAGGAGATGAGGATTGGAACTTTGCTGTTGGGTATTTCTAGTTGCTAACTTGCTCTCATGGTAGGTCAGCAGCAATACAGAGGCTACAGGCAGAATTTATTTCTGTAGGAGATTGTAAATATCAAATTTCACTGAATTAAACATTATTTATCCTGAGCATTTTCATGCTAGGCAATATCTGCCAGAATTCACCTTGATGTTTATATGAAGATCTGTTAAAGACTCAATATCTTTAGCCTTTAGTGAGTACTGCCCACACTGAGATCCCACTAGGTGTATGTGATTCATACTTTCAGTTGTCCATATCCAACTGGGAAGCAAAGCATTTGCTTCATGTAGCAAGACAGATTGTTGAGACAGAGTGGAATATGTAGTGTAAGTCTTTACATCCGTTTTGAATTGCAGTTCTGGATGTGATGTAAAGCTCCAGCATATAATGCCAAGTCCAGCTTGCATATGAATCAGAGGATCATAGAATGGTTTGGGTTGGAAGTGACCTCCAAAAGGCATCCACTTCAACCCCTTTGCAGTCAGCAGGGATATACTTCACTAGATCAGGTTGCTTAGAGACCTATCATAGAATCAGCCAGGTTGGAAGAGAGCTCCAAGCTCAGCCAGCCCAACCTAGCACCCAGCCCTATCCAGTCAACCAGACCATGGCACTAAGTGCCCCAGCCAGGCTTGGCTTCAGCACCTCCAGCCACAGCAACTCCACCACCTCCCTGGGCAGCCCATTCCAATGCCAATCACTCTCTCTGCCAACAACTTCCTCCTAACATCCAGCCTAGACCTGCCCTGGCACAGCTTGAGGCTGTGTCCCCTTCTTCTGGTGCTGGCTGCCTGGCAGCAGAGCCCAACCCCAGCTGGCTACAGCCTCCCTGCAGGGAGCTGCAGACAGCAATGAGCTCTGCCCTGAGCCTCCTCTTCTGCAGGCTGCACACCCCCAGCTCCCTCAGCCTCTCCTCACAGGGCTGTGCTCCAGGCCCCTCCCCAGCCTTGCTGCCCTTCTCCAAACACCTTCCAGCACCTCAGCATCTCCTTGCATTGAGGAGCCCAGAACTGGACACAGGACTCCAGGGGTGGCCTGAGCAGTGCTGAGCACAGGGGTGGGCAGAAGAACCTCCCTTGTCCTGCTGGCCACAGGGTAATAATTAATACTGGGAGGACTAGCAGGGAAATACTCCTGACTGCTTTCATTGCAAAGTGCAATCTGATTGATCTGATTTGCCTTGATTACCTTTTAAGAATTCTTCTTAATTTTCCATGCAGGTCTTCCTTGTCAAAAAAATCTCAGGATCAGATGCTAGACAGCTTTATGCAATGAAGGTATTGAAGAAGGCCACCTTGAAAGGTAAGCACCATGCAGACAATCGTAGAATGGTCTGAGTTGGAAGGGACCTCCTAAGGTCATCTAATCCAATCCCTCTGCAGTCATCAGGGACATCGTGCACTAGATCAGGTTGCTCAGAGCTTTGTCCAGCCTCACTTTGAAGGTCTCCAGGAATGGAGCCTCAACTACCTTCCTGGGCAACTATTGCAATGTTCCATCACCCTCCTGGTGCAGAACTTCTTCCTAACATCCAATTTTAGTCAGCTCTTCTCTTATTTCAAACCATTGCCCTCATCCTGTCCTTGCAGGCCTTAGCAAACAGTCCCTCTGCAGCCTCTTTGTAGCTCCCTTCAGGTCCTGGCAGGCTGCTCTTAGGTTTGCCTGGAGCCTTCTCTTCTCCAGGTTGAACACCCTCAGCTCCCTTATAGCAGAGGTGTTCCAGACCCCTGATCATCTTCATGGCCCTCCTCTAGACTTCCTCCATCAGGTCCATGTCCTTCCTGTGCTGAGGGCTCCAGAGCTGGATGCATTACTCCAGGTGAGATCTGTCCAGAGCAGAGTGAAGTAGTCAGGTGGAGTTAGTCAACATTGACTAACTTAACTTAAGATCATTCTTTCCATTTTCTTTTGAAGTTAAGATAATTTCTTTGCCCTCATCCTGTCCCTGCAACCAGTCCCTCTGCAGCCTTCTTGGAGCTCACTTCAGGTCCTGAAGGCTGTTCTTAGGTCTCCCTGGAACCTTCTATTCCCCAGGCTTCTCCATACCAAACAACCCCAGCTCCATCAGCCTGTATTCACAGCAGATGTCTTACAGCTCCCTGAGTGTCTACATGGCCCTTCCCTGGACCCATTCCATTAGGTCCATGTTCTTGCTGTGTTGAGGGCCCCAGAGCTGGACACAGTAATCCAAGTGAGGTCACAGCAGAGAGAGAGAGGGTAAAAAAGAGAATCAAGAATAGTGTGCTAAAACTTACTTTACATCCATCCTGTCCTAGAGATTGTGTCGTAGAGCTTTCCTCTGTCAAGCAGCAAGTTGAGGTGCTGGAAGATGCCCAGAGAAGGGCAACAAAGCTGGTGAAAGGCCTGGAACACAAACCCTATGGGGAAAGGCTGAGGGAGCTGGGGGTGTGCAGCCTACAGAAGAGGAGGCTCAGGGCAGAGCTCATTGCTGTCTACAACTACCTGAAGGGAGGCTGTAGCCAGCTGGGGTTGGGCTCTGCTGCCAGGCAGCCAGCAACAGAAGAAGGGGACACAGTCTCAAGCTGTGCCAGGGGAGGCCTAGTCTGGATGTTAGGAGGAAGTTGTTGGCAGAGAGAGTGATTGGCATTGGAATGGGCTGCCCAGGGAGGTGGTGGAGTCACCATCCCTGGAGGTATACAAGAAAAGCCTGGATGAGGCACTTAGTGCCATGGTCTAGATGACTGGCCAGGGCTGGGTGCTAGGTTGGCCTGGATGATCTTTGAGGTCTCTTCCAACCTGCTTGATTCTATGATTTTAAGTCACAGAATACACTGCCTTTTATTGTAGATCCAGAAGGATTAAGGAGCAGTGCTAGGTTGATGAGTTGTAGGGAAAGGAGGCTTCTTTCCAGCTTGGTTAGCTGACAGTTGCTTGTGTTACATCTACCACCTGACTTGCCTCCTGAGCTGGTATTTGAAACTTGATATCCTTCCTTTTTCCCTTTGCTGTGTGTGGCCAAGGATGCAGCCAATGCCTTTTGCCGAGTTTATATTTAGGCCATGATCTTTAGAAGTGCAGTATAGCAATGATTTTAGCCTAAAGGTTCTCAGCACAGGAGCTTTCAGTCTTTCTTTAAAACACAAACACATCAGGACATTGCCCCAAAACATCTGGCACTTGTTCTGGATGTAGAATGTAGTTGATAAAATCTTCAGTTGCTGTTCTAAGTTACTTGAATAAAAACAAGAGTTGTAAAATTATTCTTATTCTCAGATGTTTTTGGCCTTGATTGGTATCCTTAACAAAAGAAGCTTAAACTTGAACAATCCAAATTCTGTCCTGGAGAATTAATAGAATCATAGAATGGTTTGAATCATAGAACTCTATAATTATAGAATCACAAAGGTCTTTTCTGGCCTTGAAGATCAAGTCCAACCCTAACTTACCGTGACCACTAAACCATATCCTCAAGCACTACAGTTGCAGCTTCTTCAACATCACCAGGGGTGATGACTCCACCATCTCCCTGGCAGCCTGTTCCAACATCTCACTGCTGTCTCACTAAAGAAGTTCTTCCTCCTGTCCAACCTAAACCTCCCTTGGCACAACTCCAACCCGTTGCCTCTCATCCTATTTGCGATTACTTGGGAGAAGAGACCAACAGCAGCCTCACTCCAACCTCCTTTCAGGCAGCTGTAGAGAACAAGATCTGACTTCAGCCTTCTCTTCTCCACACTAAACACCCCAAACTCCATCAGCTGCTCCTCAGAGGATGCCCTCCAAACTCCTCCCCAGCCTCATTGCACTTCTCTGGACACTTTCCAGCCCCTCAATGTCTTTCCTATGCTGTGGTATCAGAACTGAGCCCAGTGCTCAGCATGGCTGAGTCCAGGGATACCATCACTGCCCTGCTCCTGCTGGCCACACTGGGTTTGATCCTGGCCAGGATGCTGTTGGCTTTCTTGACCACCTGGGCACACTGCTGGCTCATGTTCAGCTCTGCACCAGCACTCCCAGATCCTTTTCCACCAGGCTACCTTCCAGCCACTCTGCCCCAAGCCTGCAGCATTGCTTGGGGTTGTCGTGACCCAAATTCAGAACCCAGGCCTTGGTCTTGCTAAACCTCCTTATGCTGACCTCAGCCCATTGTTGTAACCTGTCCAGATCCCTCTATAAAGGAGATGAAGTATTTTTTTACTGTAGATTAAAATGAGTTACTTTTTCACACTAATCCCTTAACCAGAATGTGTATCTGTTGCTTTGTCCTGTTGTTTAATAATTCTTTCTATTTAAAGTCCTTCTAACTCCTGAAATTGCACTGAAATTGCAGCAGTAAATTTGATCTGACTTCCCCAAATTGCAGTTCTTCCTCTCTACTATTATAATATTGATTTTCAGTTTTAACATCTTGTCTTCATCTGAAAATGCTCAAAAAATAATGAAGGGAACAAAAGCTGCCATTGAACTCTGAACTTCTGCTGTTGAACCTGAAATTTTCTGCTCAAGATCTAGTGCTGAATATCTTTATCCCATTAGATAGCACTTTCACTTAAAACCTTTACAGAGGCTTCAAGTGGTTTTGAACAGTTTCCTATGTTTGGATTCCTCTGTGTTTTGTGGCATCTGTTATCCTCATCATTTACTTCCTTTTTTTTTCTGAATCTGCTTTCCAGTCCTTTAAGATAGTTCAGTCTGCTCAAGAGCTTTTCATTCTCCAGCCTGTTAATAGCTCAGGACTGGAGTCAGAGGTTGTTCAGCAGCTGCTTTAAGACATCTCACAGAACCACAGCAACATCCAGGCTGGCAAAGCCCCTCGGGATCACCAAGGCCAACCTAGAATCCTACTCTACAAGGTTCACTTTAAACCATAGCCCCAAGCACCACGTCCAGACAACCCTTAAACACCTCCCTGGGCAGCTCATTCTAGTCCCTGTGAACTATCTCCATTAAAAACTTTTCCCTAATGTCCAAACTAATCTCCCCAGCCTCAGCTTGAGGCCATTCCCCCTTGTTCTGTCTGCAGTTATTTGTGAGCAGAGCCCAGCAGCATCCTCTCACAATGTCCCATCAGGTAGTTGTAGACAGCAATGAGGTCTCCCCTCAGCCTCCTTTGTTTCACACTCACCATCCACAGCTCACTCAGCCACTCCTCATCAGATTTATTCTCCAGGCCCTTCCCCAGCTTTGTTGCCCTCCCCTGGACCCCCTCCAGAACCTCCCCATCTGTCTTGCATTACAGTGCCCAAAACTGAACACAACACTCAAGCTGTGGCCTCACCAGAGCTGAGTCCAAGGGGACAATCACCTCCCTGCTCCTGCTGCACACAGCATTTTTAATCCCAGCCAGGATGCCATTGGCCTTCTTGGCCACCTGGGCACACCACTGGCTCCTATTCAGCTCCTGTCTAGTACAACCCCCAGATCCCTTTCTGCATGCAGCTCTCCAGCCACGCTACCCCAAGCCTGTAGTGTTGCTTGGAGTTGTTGTGACTCAAGTGCAGGACCTGACATTTGGCCTTGTTGAAACTCATCTCATTAATATTGGCCCATTGATTTGAGGGCTTCTCCATCACCTTTTGATTGTGGTTTAATAGAATAGAATAGAATCAACCAGGTTGGAAGAGACCTCCAAGATCATCCAGTCCAACCTAGCACTCAGCCCTGGCCAATCAACCAGACCATGGCACTAAGTGCTTCATCCAGGCTTTTCTGGATGTCTCCTCCAGGGACAGCGACTCCACCACCTCCCTGGGCAGCCCATTCCAATGCCAATCACTCTCTCTGTGAAGAACTTCCTCCTAACATCCAGCCTGTACTTCCCCCAGCACAACTTGAGATTGTTGCATGTAAAAATCACAGTCCAAGATTTGTATCTGGATTTGCCTGCAGGCAGCAGACACAGATAAACACTTACAGCTTTGACTTGTAGTGGGAAAAGAAGACTCTTGGAGGTGCTAAGAATTCAAGGATGGAAGAAGCTTGAGCACAGAAGTTACACTAGCAGGTGCATGCCATACATCTTGTCCCTGAGCTTTCAGATGCTTTTGGTTGTGATTCATGTTTTAGGAAGAGCAGAATTGCAAGCAAGTGAGGGTTACTGATGAAAACTTTATATGAAATTAGCTGAAATGATTTTTTTTTTTTCTTCACTTTTTGTAACCTCCTTAGGGCTTTAATGTCATAACTTTAAAGGCACTGCATTATTTGATTTATCAGAGGTTCTTTAGCTCTTTCTAATCTGTTTCAAAGTTACTTCTTTGTTCTAAAATTGAAGATGAAAATGGCCTTGAAGAGTTCTTCCTAACCAAAGGCAGTGTGCAGGGCTCACAAATGAAACTGAGAGAATATTTTCATAGGAATACAATTCTCCAAGCCAGAACACACTGGTGCAACTACACAGTCCAACCTTCTAATGTTTAGAGCAAAGAGAAGGGCTTAGAGGTGTCAGCTGATGGAAATCTCATCCTGAGCCAGCAATGGTTGCTTGCAGCCCAGCAGGCAGCTGTGTCCTGGGCTGCATCCAAAGCAGGGAGAGCAGCAGCACAGGGAGGAGATTCTGCCCCTTTGCTTTGCTGAGACCCCACCTGGAGCACTGCCTCCAGTTCTGGGGCCCCCAGCAGAAGAGGGTCATGGAGCTGCTGCAGTGTGTCCAGAGGAGGGCCAGAAAGATGCTCAGAGGGCTGGAGAAACTCCCCTGTAAGGACAGGCTGAGAGTTGGGGCTGTTCATCTTGGAGAAAAAAAGGCTCTGAGGAAACCTCAGAGCAGCCTTCCAGAACCTGAAGCAGGCTACAAGAAAACCAGGAAGAGACTTTTTCCAAAGGCTTGTAGTGATAGGATGAGAGGGAATTGATTGAAGCTTGAGGAGGGCAGATTGAGACTGGAAATTAGAAGGAAATTGTTTCCAGTGAGCGTGGTGAGACACTGGAAGAGGTCAGCCAGGAAGGTTGTGGATTCCTCCTCCTTGGAGGTGTATAAGGCAAGTTTGGATGAGCAAGCTGGGCTAGTGGAAGGTGTCCCTGCCCATGGCAGGGGGGGCTGCAACTTGGATGATCTTTAGGGTCCCTCCCAACCTCAACTATTCTGTGTATGTCTGAACTTTGTTCATTGCAGAGGCTTGTTCATTAATACACTGTCAGGTTTCATCTCTCAGCACCCCTTTATGAAGGAGAGGAGGAGAGGAACAGACAAATCATTGCTGGCCTCCAGCATCAGATGTCTTCAGAAAACTCAGGACTGCCAGCAGTGCACTACAGTGAGAACTGCAGGCAAAAAAGTCGACTTTTGAGCCAAGTAATGGCTAATGCTGGTGTCTGAAGTGAGCTCAGTGATGTCTGAAGTGAGATGTCTGATGTCTGAAGTGAGCTCAGTGCCATACCCTGTGTGGAGATTTTGGAGACCTTCGCTTCAGCTTTTCAGACATGAGACTTGTTTTCCATCTCCCTGTTGCTCAGCTGTAGACACTTCAGTACTTAGAAGTTTTGTTTTCCTCAGCTGATGATGCCTGAAACCAAAACATTCTGATTTTTCAGTTCTGTCTTCTAGATGAACCCTTGGAACAGTGAAAGCACAGACTCATCTTGTGACATTTTCATCACTTTAGATGTAAAGGTCAACATTCAAATGTGTTGTTTGCTCAATGTTGTAGCATTTATTCCATATGCTTCCACTTTTAGGGGTCAGTTCTGGGGGGAGATGCAAACTTGATAGGTTGCTTCAGTCATGACAATGTATTTATAACTTGCTCACAAGCACCTCTGTTCTTGTGAGTGCCTGTTTCTGGGAAGCTAAACTTCTAGAAGACCTTTTTGCTTCTTTGTTTTTCTTTCCTACCCTGTTATGTTTTAATATCCAAGAACTCAGGCTTGTGAGCCATACAGGAAATGTTGGCAGCTTGAACTCTGGACTAGACTTGGTTGTAACATTTGGGAAAGGGATGGTAACAAAATATAGAATACAGGAAAGAAAGAAATGTAGTATCTTAAACCACTGTAGCAAGCTTCACTGTGGCAAGTAGAATTAAAGGATGCTTGAGTTGGAAGGGTCCTTTAAAGGTCATCCAGTCCACAACCCCCCTGCAGTCAGCAGGGACATATCCCACTAGATCAGCTTGCTCAGAGCCTTGTCAAGGCTGACCACGAAGATCTCCAGGCATGGGGCCCCAACCAGCTCCCTGGGCAACCTGTTGCAGTGTTGCAGCAGCCTCCTGGTGCAGAACTTGATCCTTGCATCCAATCTCAGTCTACTCTGCTCTCATCTCAAACCATTGCCCTCGTTCTGTCCCTGCAGGCCTTTGCAAACAGTCCCTCTGCAGCCTGCTTGCAGCCCCTGCAGCTCCTGGCAGGCTGCTCTTAGGTCTGCCTGGTGCCTTCCCTTCTCTGGGCTGAACAACCCCAGCTCCCTCATCTTGTCCTCACAGCAGAGGTGCTCCAACCCCTTGATCGTTTTTGTGGACCTGCTCCATCAGGTTTATGTCCCCCTCACGCTGGCAGCAGCAGTGCCGTTTGGATGCATTCCAGTGTGATCTGCTCTGGCAGGGGGGCTGGACCAGATGAGCTTTTGAGGTCCCTTCCAGCCCCTGACATTCTGTGATTCTATAAGTCTATGAACTGGAGGCAGTGCTGCAGGTCTCAGCAGAGCACAGCAGAGAGGCAGAATCCCTTTCTTGTGCTGCTGTTCTCCCTGCTTTGGATGCAGCCAGCACACAGCTGCCTGCTGTGCTGCCGTGGACCATTACTGGCTCCTGCAGAGTTTGTCATCAACTGACACCTCCAAGTCCTCCTCCAGTCTGCTCTCAGCCACTCTTGCCCAGCCTACATTTGTGCTTGGGATTGCCTCAGTCCGAGTATCACAACTCCCACTGTGATATATCAGAGAAGTCTGCATGTGAAAAATTGTCCCTCCAATCTTCTGTGTGAAGGTTAGTGACTATTATGGGGTACAGTGTGAAGTACATCAGATCATAGAATCATAGAATGGTTTAGGTTGGAAGGGACCTCAAAGATCATCCAATTCCAATGCCCTGCCACGGGCAGGGACACCTCGCACTAGAGCAGGTCACTCAAGGCCTGATCCAGCCTGGCCTTCAGTGCCTCCAGGGAAGGACTATCTGCAGCCTCCCTGGGCAACCTGTGCCAGTGTCTCACCTCCCTCACTGCAAAGAAGCCTTTCCTAACATCTAGTTTGAATCTCCCCTCTGACAGTTTAAACCCATTCCTCCTTGTTCTGTCATCACAAAACCTTGTCAATAGTTCCTCCTGTAGCCCCCTNTTGAAGACAATAAAAACGTTATTATTTAGTTTTAACCTTGCTGATGTTCTGTTGCAGTTCGGGATCGGGTTCGGACGAAAATGGAGCGAGACATCCTAGTAGAAGTTAACCATCCTTTCATTGTCAAGTTACATTATGGTGAGTTGCAGAAAAAAAAGCCTTTTTTATATTGCAGAAATAAATGCTTGCTAAGATAGCACCTAACATTTGCTTGATGATTAAGGGAGTCATAGAAAATGAGTGTACTACCTAAATCCTGGTTGTGCAAAGACTCGCTGTATAGTAATCCTCTCCCAGACTAAGCACCTGGCTAACTTCATCCAGTGTTAAATCCTTACAGGACTGAGTCTGTAGCCCTCTGAGTTGTTAAAAAGCAGTTGCCTGTCTCCAGCCATTCCAGAACATCTTACCTTTTGTATTGCATTCACTAGTTCAAATTGCATCCTGTGCTTACTTTATTTACACCCTAGAAGACGCAGGCAATGCCTTCCCATTGAGTCCAAATTCAGCTTCTCTGAAACCATCTGGGA
Source organism: Tricholaema leucomelas (assembly GCA_013400475.1). Classification (NCBI taxonomy): domain Eukaryota; kingdom Metazoa; phylum Chordata; class Aves; order Piciformes; family Lybiidae; genus Tricholaema lacrymosa; species Tricholaema leucomelas. The sequence goes on from WAAF01017241.1 coordinate 130,740, forward strand.
ATCATGGAATTATAGCATCAGTCAGGGTTGGAAGGGACCACAAGGATCAGCCAGTTCCAACCCCCCTGCCATGGGCAGGGACAGGTGTGTTTATGACCAGCAGGTGTGTTTATGACCAGCAGGATGTTCAAGTAAGGAAGTTGTTGCCAGAGAGAGTGATTGGCATTGGAATGGGCTGCCCAGGGAGGTGGTGGAGTCACCGTCCCTGGAGGTGTTCAAGAAAAGCCTGGATGAGGCACTTAGTGCCATGGTCTGGTTGACTGGCTAGGGCTGGGTGCTAGGTTGGGCTGGATGAGCTTGGAGCTCTCTTCCAACCTGGTTGATTCTATGATTCTATGATTCTATACCCTAGAGCAGGCTGCCCACAGCCTCAGCCAGCCTGGCCTTAAACACCTCCAGCCATGGGGCCTCAACCACCTCCCTGGGCAACCCCTTCCAGGCTCTCACCAGTCTAATGATGAACAACTTCCTCCTCACCTCCAGCCTGACTCTCCCCACCTCCAGCTTCACTCCATCCCCCCCCCTCCTGGCACTCCCTGACAGCCTAAAAAGTCCCTCCCCAGCTTTTTTGTAGCCCCCTTCAGATGCTGGAAGGCCACAAGAAGGTAACCTGGGAGCCTCCTCTTCTCCAGCCTGCACAGCCCCAACTCTTTCAGTCTGTGCTCACAGCAGAACTGTTCCAGCCCTCTAAGCACCTTCGTGGCCCTTCTCTGGACACACTCCAGCATCTCCACATCCTTCTTGTCCCAGGGCCTCCAGAACAGAAAGGAACAGTTCCTTAATTCCTTTAAATACTGTGGTTTTCCACAAAGGGAAGAATAGAAGCTTTAATGTAACAATCAAAATAAGGGGGAATTATTGGATATGTTATGTTGTTGTTGTTCTGATCATGGGTAGAATGGCCTGATGTTGAGTTGTTTGGGTTTTCCAGCCTTTCAGACAGAAGGGAAGCTCTATCTCATTCTGGATTTTCTCAGGGGAGGAGACTTGTTTACGCGCTTATCCAAAGAGGTAAATGTCTTTCATTTCTAACTTGTCTGATGATAGAATTTGACTCAGAAAGTCAGAGAATTGGAGGAGTTGGAAGAGACCTATGGAAATCATCCAGTCTAACCCTTCTACCTCCCTTGTCCTGCTGGCCACACTGTTCCTGATCCAGGCCTAGACCTGCCCTGGCACAGCTTGAGGCTGTGTCCCCTTCTTCTGGTGCTGGCTGCCTGGCAGCAGAGCCCAACCCCAGCTGGCTACAGCCTCCCTGCAGGGAGCTGCAGACAGCAATGAGCTCTGCCCTGAGCCTCCTCTTCTGCAGGCTGCACACCCCCAGCTCCCTCTCTGCCTGCTTGCTCTCAGCCACTCTGTGAATCCCCTCTCAGTTTTCTGTTCTCCATGCTCCACAGCCTCAGGTCTGTCAGCCTTTCCTCAAAAGAGTCCCTTAATCCTTGGAGCCTTCCACTGGACTCTTTCTGCTATGCCCTGTCTCTCTTGAACTGCCTAGGGAGGTGGTGGAGTCACCATTCCTGGAGGTGTTCAAGAACAGACTGGATGAGGCACTTAGTGCCATGGTCTGGTTGACTGGATAGGGCTGGGTGCTAGGTTGGACTGGATGAGCTTGGAGGTCTCTTCCAACCTGGTTGATTCTATTCTATTCGATTCTGTTCTGTTCTGTTCTAACTGGGAAGCCCAGAACTGGTGAGACAGGGAAATACTGGGGAGAAGCCAACTGAGGGCTTTGTAGATGATTGCCTATCTTAGGAGAGTGTTCTTTTTCAGTTAGATTTTCATTGAATAAAGCTTTGATTCTTTTCTTTATGTTTTTTGATTGTTTGAGGTCTTTTTACACAAGGAAGTCACCTCATCAAAATGGTGTTGGTCCAAAGTTCAGACGTTTGGACTTCTTTGGTCCCTTTGTTGTCTGGAAATGAAATAGTCCCATCCAATAAGGAGGCAGCCACATTCTTTAAATGCTTCCTAAAATTTTTTTCAGTCCTGCTACAGTTCTCTTGAACTGTCAGAGAACCATAAATGGTTTGGGTTGAAAGGGACCTCCAAAGGTATTCTACTCCAGCCTCCTTGCACTCAGCAGGAACATCCTTCGCTAGAATCATCGTCATAGAATCAACCAGGTTGGAAGAGACCTCCAAGATCATCCAGTCCAACCTAGCACCCAGCCCTAGCCAGTCAACCAGACCATGGCACTAAGTGCCTCATCCAGTCATCTTGCTCAGAGCCTTGTCCAACCTGACCTTGAATATCTCCAAGGATGGGGCCTCAACTGCTTCCCTGGGCAACCTGTTCCAGTGTTCCACCACCTTCATGGTGCAGAACTTGTTCCTAACATCCAACCTAAATCTGCTCTGCTCTCATTTCAAACCACTGCCCTGGTCCTGTCCCTGCAGACCTTTGCAGACAGTCCCTCTGCAGCCTCCTTGTGGCCCTCTTCAAGTACTGGAAGGCTGCTCTTAGGTCTGCCTGGAGCCTTCTGTTTTCCAGGCTGAACAACCCCAGCTCCCTCAGCCTGTTCCTGTAGCAGAAGTGCTCCAGTCCCATGATCATTTTTGTGGCCTTCCTTTGGAGTGTCTCCATCAGGTCCATGTCAGAAGCAAATAACTTCAGCTTTGCAGAGAGAAACATACTGGCTTCAGAAGTTCTTCCTGAAGAACATCCTGTGAAATCACAGAGTCACAGAATTAACCAGGTTGGAAAAGACCTTCAAGATCATCGAGTCCAACCTATCACCTAACACCTTCTAATTAACTAACCCATGGCACTAGTTGCCTCAGCTAGTCTCCTTTTAAACACCTCCAAGGATGGTGACTCCACCACCTCCCTGGGCAGTCCATTCCAATGCCAATCACTCTTGTTGGGAAGAACTTCTTCTTAACATCCAGCTTGCACCTGCCCTGGCATAGCTTCAGGCTGTGTCCTCTTGTTCTGTTGCTGAGTGCCTTGGAGAAGAGACCAATCCCCACCTGGCTACGACCTCCTTTCAGGTAGTTGTAGAGAACAATCAGATCTCCCCTGAGACTTCTCCTCTCTGGCTGATAAGTATTGATGATAAAATCCTGGGTTTTGACTAATCAACAAATGAGACTTTTTAGAGGTTGTAGAAAAGTTAATCCAAATAGGCTGGATGTTAGGAGGAAGTTCTTCCCAGAGAGAGTGATTGGCATTGGAATGGGCTGCCCAGGGGGGTGGTGGAGTGGCTGTGCCTGGAGGTGTTGAAGCCAAGCCTGGATGGGGCACTTAGTGCCATGGTCTGGTTGATTGGGCAGGGCTGGGTGCTAGGTTGGACTGGATGAGCTTGGAGGTCTCTTCCAACCTGTTTGATTCTATGATTCTAAGAACTATTCTACAGAACCACTGTTAACCACAGTAAAATCCTGGCTTTTGACTAATCAACAAACGAGACTTTTTAGAGGTTGGAGAGAGGTTAATCCAAGTTTGACGAAGAGCTGTTCTACGGAACCGCTGTTAACCACTGCTTGGTGAGAGAGCCAATGGCATCCTGGCCTGCATCAGGAATGGTGTGGTCAGCAGGAGCAGGGAGGTNGGACACTGGAATGGGCTGCCCAGGGAGGTGGTGGAGTCGCCATCCCTGGAGCTGTTCAAGGCAGGACTGGACGTGGCACTTGGTGCCATGGTCTAGCCTTGAGCTCTGTGGTAAAGGGTTGGACTTGATGATCTGTGAGGTCTCTTCCAACCTTGGTGATACTGTGAGACTGTGGTTGGCCCTGGCAGAAGCTTTCCAGCCTTTACATGTAAAATCCATTGTTTTGCCTTTCCAGGTGATGTTCACAGAAGATGATGTCAAATTTTACCTGGCAGAACTAGCACTTGCTTTAGATCATCTACATAGTCTTGGAATTATATACCGGGACCTAAAACCAGAAAAGTAAGAGTCCTCTGTGGCAAATGCACTGTGTTCATTAGAGCTCTGTAGCACTTCCACCTCTGCACTTCTCTTTCCAGCTGTTCAATTTCAGTGCTTTATTACACAGCTTGAAGAAGGAGGGAGGTGGGGGGGAAGCTTGTGAGCTGTGGTATTAAGAATGTTGCGTTGCCTTTCCAGTAGTACCCAAGCTTCAGAGCGATGTGCTAGAATCCATTGTGCTGTAATCCATGTTCCTTGCAGTAAGAAGCATACTGAAATATGCCTACCTTTCATTTTCCAGGTGTACCAAGAAGAGGTCTTCTTGACCTGTTGGGGGTTTTTCTAATCATTATCATAGAATTTCTGGACTAGAGATGAACTTAAATGCATAACACAAAAGTTACATTTGGATGTTGCATCTCTGCACTGGGAAGCCTAACAGTTAATTTATTTTTTCAGTGCTGACTTTTCAAGTGCACTGCAGTTAAGAGCAGGATGGAATTTCAATTTTGAAAGTGAAATATGAAAATAGTAAGTCACAGGCTCTATTTAGTGTATTAATGATCATATGAGAACACTTAAAGAGAAAAGCTTGAAGCTACTATTCGGATGTGGCCTCAACATATTATATACAGCCATGTTTCATTCAAGTGACTGAACTCTGACTCTTGTTTATGCCTTTCCTCCAGTAATTTCTTGGGTTTTTTAGTTTTGGAGGATGTAAAGAAGAAAATGTCAATGCTATCATCTGGAACATTTGAGCCTTTGAGATATAAATGTCTCCTATGGTGTTACTCTGCACCTACAGGCTGATCTAAGTGACTGTATAATGTCTGCAATTGGATATTTAACCTGGAATCATAGAATGGGTTGGGAGGGACCTCCAGAAGTCATCCAGTCCAACCCCTCCCATCCCCTTGCAGTCATCCTTCACTAGATCAGGGTGCTCACAGCCTTCTCCAGCCTGATTTCATACCTTGAGTTTGTGAAAAACACCTCTGTATATCTGCTTCCTCCCTGGAGGCATTTAAGGCCAGGCTGGATGAGGCCTTGAGCAGCCTGCTCTAGTGGGAGGTTTCCCTGCCTATGGCCGGGAGTTGGAGCTTGGGTGATCCTTGAGGTCCCTTCCAACCTAAACCATTCTATGATTCTGTCTCCAGGGATGGGCCTCAACCACCTCCCTGAGCAACCTGTTGCAGTATTTCATCACCCTCCTGGTGCAGAACTTGTTTCTAACATCCAATCTCCATCTCCTATTACTTTCAAACCATTGCCCTCATCCTATCACTGCAGGACTTTGCAAGCAGTCCCTCTGCAGCTTTCTCGTAGGCTCCCTTCACATACTGGAAGTTTGATCTTGGGTCTCCAAGCCCCCTGATCATATTTGGGGCCCTCCTCTGGCCACGCTCCCTCAGGTCCATATCCTTACTGTGTTGAGGGCTCCAAAGCTGTATACAGCACTGCAGGTGAGGTCTAATCAGAGCAGAGTGGCAGAATCACCTCTCTCAACGTGCTGGCCACACTGCCTTTGATGCAGCCCAGGCTGCCATTTGCCTTCTGGGCTGCAAGCTCACACTGTTGGCTCCTGTCCAGCTTCTCATTCACCAGCACCCCCAAGTCTTTTTCTGCAGGGCTGCTCTCAATTTCATCATCCTCCAGCCTGTATTGATGTCAACGATTGCCATGACCTAGGTGCAGGACCACAGGCTCACAGGATGTCAGGGGTTGGATGGCACCCAAAGAGGTCATTGAGTCCAACCTTCTCTGCCAGAGCAGGACCACACAATCTAGCACAGGTCACAGAGGAACACATCCAGACAGGCCTTGGAAATCTCCAGAGAAGGAGACCCCACAACCTCTCTGGGGAGCCTGTTCCACTGCTCTGTGACCCTTACAGTCAAGAAGTTCCCTCTTGTGTTGAGCTGGAACCTCCTGTGCTGCAGCTTACACCCATTGCTCCTTTCCCTATCCCAGGGAGCAGTGAGCAGAGCCTGTCCCCCCACTCCTGACCCCCATCCCTCAGATGTTTATAGACATTTATTAGACCCCCTCTCAGTCTTCTCCAGACTAAACAGCCCCAAGGCCCTCAGCCTGTCCTCATCTGGCAGTGCTCCAGTCCCCTCATCATCCTTATAGCCGTCCCTTGGACTCTCTCCAGCAGATTCCTGTCCCTCTTAAACTGGGGAGCCCAAACTGAAGTCAACATTCAAGATGGGATCTCGCCAGGGCAGAGTAGACCTTGCAATTTACCTAAATGAACCTCATGAAATTCTCAGCAGCCTGTCCAGGTCTCTCTGGATGGCTTCCATCCTTCAGATCGAGCAACTGTACCACTCAGCTTGCTATCATCTGCCAAGTTGCTGAGGGTGACCTCAATCTCACTGCCCCTATTAATGATGAAGATATTGAACAGCAACATACTCTGCCTCACTGCCAGCAAATCTGCCTTGAATAGAATAGAATAGAATCATTCAGGTTGGAAGAGAGCTCCAAGCTCATCCAGCCCAACCTAGCACCCAGCCCTATCCAGTCAACCAGACCATGGCACTAAGTGCCTCATCCAGGCTTTGCTTGAACACCCCCAGGGACATTGACTCCACCACCTCCCTGGGCAGCCCATTCCAATGCCAATCACTCTCTCTGCCAACAACTTCCTCCTAACATCCAGCCTATACTTCCCCTGGCACAACTTGAGGCTGTGTCCCCTTGTCCTGTTGCTGGTTGCCAGGGAGAAGAGACCAACCCTCACCTGATCTCGTTGGTGATCCAACTTCTCTGGAATCCCCATATGGAGAACCTGAAAAGTCTGTGTGAGAGAACTGTCTCACAAACATCATTAGTGGAAAAGAGCAAAGATGAGTGACAGTGTCACAGAACCTGCTCCTTGGAGCTTCTGTTAGGGCAGGTTGCTTTTCTGTGCATCTCCTGGCAAGAGGAAGATTCAGGCTGAGATCAGAAATGAGGCTTTTGGCATGGGGTTACACTTAACAAATGAACAGAAAATGAATTCTGGGTAACCTTTTGGGAGTGTTCTGCTAAGTAATATTGAAGCAAGGGAAAACAAACCAAACAAGTGGAAAAAACAATCTTAGCAAAGCAAGAGGACTTCAGTTATTTTGTTAACATTTACATGCAAGAGGAAAAGAAGGAAATTGTAATTAGCAGAAGATTAAATGGTTACTGTCCCAAACATACAGATCAAGAGAGGGGATTCTGCCCCTTTGCTCTGCTCTGGTCAGACTCCCCTTCAAATACTGCTTCCACTTCTGGTGTCCCCAGCACAAGAAAGGCTGTTGGAGCAAGTCCAGAGGAGGCCACAGAGATGATCCAAGGGCTGGAGCAGCTCTGCTGTGAGGGAACTGGGGGTGTTCAGCCTGGAGAAGAGAAGGCTCTGGGGGCACCTTAGATCTGCCTTCCACTAGCTGAAGGGATCCTATAGGAAGGCTGCAGAGGGAGTTTGTGTAAGGATGTCTGGCAGTAGGACAAGAGGGAATGGCTTGAAGCTGAGGCAGAGCAGAGTTAAGCTGGATCTGAGGAAGAAGTTCTTCAGTGTGAGGGTGGTGAGACTCTGGAATTGGTTGCCTAGGGAGGTTGTGGATGCCTCCTGCCTGGGGGGTGTTCAAGGCCAGGTTGGATGAGGCCTTGAGCAGCTGGGTCTATTTGAGAGGTGTCCCAGCAAATGGTGGGGAGGTTGGAGTAGGTGAGCTCTGAGATCACTTCCAACCTGAGCCATCCTATGGTACTATTAAAAGAAAATAAAAAGGAGGAGGTAAAAAGTAACAATTGTGCTTATACCCATCAAAAAGCCTGGCTTTGGGGCTTGGCTCTATCTGATACTTTGAAAGCTGCAATTACTTGCAAGTTACAGATGAGACAGTAGTAGCCCTCACAGGCTGTGTCTGTGAGTCTGTGTACTCTGCCCTGGTGAGACCTCACCTTGAATCCTGCCTTCAGTTTTGGGCTCCCCAGTTGAGGAGGGACAGGGATCTGCTGGAGAGGGTCCAGCAGAGGGCTTCAAGGATGATCAGGGGACTGGAGCAGTGCCTGATGAGGAGAGGCTGAGGGACCTGGGGCTGCTTAGTCTGGAGAAGAGAAGACTGAGAGGGGATCTAATAAGCATCTATAAACATCTGAGGGCTGGGGGTCAGGAGTGGGGACAGGCTCTGCTCCCTGGGATAGGACAAGGAGCAATGGGTGTAAGCTGGAGCAATGGGTGTAAGCTGCAGCACAGGAGGTTCCACCTCAACACAAGGGGGAACTTCTTTACTGTAAGGGTCACAGAGCACTGGAACAGGCTGCCCAGAGAGGTTGTGGAGTCTCCTTCTCTGGAGAGTTTCAAGGCCTGTCTGAATGTGTTCCTCTGTGATCTGTGCTGGATTGTATGGTCCTGCTCTGACAGGGGGGTTTGACTCAATGATCTCCTTGGGTCCCTTCCAACCCCTGACATCCTGTGAGCCTGGGACTTTTCCACCACGGAAACTGCAAGGAGGAAAAGGGTAGGGCAAGGGAAATGGCCAAATACTGTGTGGTTGGTTCACATTTCATCTCTGGGTTGAAATGCAGCTTCCCACAGGAGAAGCCAAGTCTATTCTGTAGGTGGTGTTAGAGACTTCAGTTCTTGACTGCTTTGCATGGTTTGAATTTCATTTAGGTTCAGTGGTGGTTAAGGGTAGTTGGCATCTCAGAGAACCATGACCTTTGTGTTTTTATCTTAAGGGGGCTACAGGAAAGCTGGGGAGGGACTTTTTAGGTTGTCAGGTAGTGATAGGACTGGAGGGGATGGAACAAAGCTGGAAATGGGGAGATTCAGACTGGATGTTAGGAAGAAGTTGTTCAGCATGAGTGGTGAGAGCCTGGAAGGGGTTGCTCAGGGAGGTGGTGGAAGACTCATCCCTGAAAGTGTTTAGGACCAGACTGGCTGAGGCTGTGGGCAGCCTGCTCTAGGGTAGGGTGTCCCTGCCCATGGCAGGAGGTTTGGAACTGGCTGATCCTTGTGGTCCCTTCCAACCCTGTCTGATTCCATGGTTCTAAATAAGCAAAAGTATAAGGAGTGCTCCAAGTGTTGGGCCTGGCCTTGAGTACAACATGAGAATGTTTAGCCTTTGATGCTTTTTGAAGTGGCCAGCACCCTTTGAAATGGTAATTAGAAAGGAATCCCCACCTTGTATAACATGCAAACACACATGAAGACATGAATATGTCTTGCTCAAGAGAAATAGAACTGTGCCTCTCTTCTTAACAACTGGGATAATGACACATGCCACAGGTGGCCAAAACTAAAAGCTCAAGAGAAGACAAAAAAGGAAGGAGAAGAAAATGTGTAGTTGCAAAGCATTTCTTCCTAGTGATTCATTGTCATGTATGTTCAGTACTGCTTGGCTTGGTGGATGCTGTTAATTGTGGAAATGTGATCAGTGCAAACTCTGAAACAACAGTTCAGAAGATTGTCATTAACTCATTTTGTTCTTTTCATTGTTTTTCAGCATCCTGCTTGATGAGGAAGGACATATCAAATTGACAGGTGAATGAGGGGAAATTGCCAACACCTGGACCTTTTCAGAATCAAACTTGTGTATTTTCTTTTTGGTTGGTAAAGAAGAATAGTAAAAGAAGTCATTTTAACTGGCAGGTCGTTTTCCTGGGGGGCAAATGGCATCATTAATCTAAATGAAATAGATAAACAGTTCAGATAACTGATTTACAGATAGATCTGATGGACCTGTGATAATGTGGAGAGGGCAGAATGCTGTAATTCCCCTGTCTTTGGGTTGTATAGCATGGAATCATAAAATGGTTTGGGTTGCAAGGGACCTCTAAAGGTCAGCCAGTCCAAGCCCCCTGCACTTAGCAGGGACGTCCTCCACTAGATCAGGTTGCACAGAGCCTTGTCCAGCCTCACCTTGAATATCAACAAGGATGAGGCCTCAACTACCTCCTTGGGCAAACTGTGGGAGTGTTGCAGCAGCCTTATGGTGCAGAACTTGTTCCTTACATCTAATTTAAATCTCCTCTCATCATAAAACCGTTGTCCCTCATCCTGTTCCTGCAGGCTTCTGCAAACAGTCCCTCTGCAGCCTTCTTGTAGGTCCCTTTCAGGTCCTGGCAGGCTGCTCTTAGGTCTCCCTGGTGCCTTCTTTTCTCCGGTCTGAACACCTCCAGCTCCATCAGCCTGTACCCACAGAGGAGTTTCTCCAGCCCTCTTTGTGGCCCTCCTGTGGACCTGCTTCATCAGCTCTTTGTCCTCCCTGTATTGAGTGCTGCAGAGCTGGATACAATACTCTAAGCAAGGGCTTACCAGAGGAGAATAAATACATATCAATATTACAAGCATCACACTTCACACAAAACATTAACCACAAATGGTTGTAAAACAAACCAACCAAATAAACATTTCCATTTAGAACATGTTTTTTGTTCTTTCCTTGCAGACTTTGGCTTAAGTAAGGAATCAATTGACCACGAAAAGAAAGCCTACTCCTTCTGTGGCACCGTGGAGTATATGGCGCCAGAAGTGGTTAACAGACGAGGCCATACACAGAGTGCAGACTGGTGGTCTTTTGGTGTTTTAATGGTAGGTTTCTGGTGAATCTAAATTATAGCAGAAGTAGGGTTTGTGAGGTTTGGTGAAACAAAAGGCTTAAGGTGAGCTTGAAATGATTTCTGACTACCAACACGAATCTTGTGTTACACAGAATTAGTAATGATGCCGCAGGGTTTGCATCAAGAACGTGGCCGTATCAATGCCAGCTGTATGGCCTGGTTTTGTTGTCACAGGGTCACTGAGTGTTAGGGACTGGAAGGGACCCAAAGTGATCAAGTCCAACCCCCCTGCCAGAAAAGGACCACGCAGTCTAGCTCAGGTCACAGAGGAACACATCATAGAATCAACCAGGTTGGAAGAGACCTCCAAGATCATCTAGTCCAACCTATCACTCCTCCAAGATCATCCAGCCCAACCTATCACCCAGCCCTATCCAATCAACTAGACCATCTAGACAGATTAGGTGTTGAATCATGGCAGTCACAGGCTCACAGGATGTTAGGGATTGGAAGGGACCCAAGGAGATCATCGAGTCCAACCCCCCTGCCAGAGCAGGACAATCCTATCTAACGCAGATCACACAGGAACACATCCAGACAGGCCTTGAAAGTCTCCAGAGAAGGAGACTCCACAACCTCTCTGGGCAGCCTGTGCCAGTGCTCTGGGACCCTTACAGTCAAGAGGTTCCCCTTTATGTTGATGTGGAACCTCCTGTGCTGCAGCTTCCATGCATTAGGGAGCAAGTGAGCAGAGCCTGTTCCCCTCCCAGCCCTCAGATATTTATTAGCATTTATTAGATCCCCTCTCAGTCTTCTCAAGACTAAACACCCCCAGGTCCCTCAGCCTCTCCTCATAAGGCATGAGTGATAGCTTCAGTATTGGTCTCCAGTGTAGTTCCAACATAGTGAAATGACAACAGATGCTGCTTCTGCACATCAAAGCAATCCAAATGACCTGAATGTGATGTGGGATATGGTTGTTCACTGCTCGTGGTGTTTCTGCAAGGAGTTCACTTCTATGAAGTTGAAGGATCAGGAAAGAAAAAAATGTCTCAAATATGGCTTTGGGGGAAAAAAAAAGATCATGTTTGTTGGTTTAGGATCACTGAATGGCTTTTAATTTATAGCCTTTGGGTGCATTTTCAACTTCAAGATTAAGTAATTGTATTTTGAAGGGAAATGGTTTTGTTTCTTACTGCTTCCTCTGTGTGTGACTGTAACAGTACAGCTAGTCTGTGTGCTTTGTAGAATGAGAGGGCCTCTGTGGTGTCTGAAAATGTCATCCTTTCACCTTCTAATCATCTGGAATGCTGCTGTGATCTGAAAACTGACTATGTAAAAGCAGCACCTGATAACTAAACCTTCTCCAGCCAGGTGCACGCAGTCCCTCACAACCGCACACTGTATCAGTAAGAACGCAGTGACTTAGACACAGGATATTTCTGGACACAAGCATAAGCTGAAGTTCAGCTTCACTTTCTAAAAGCTGGAAAACATCATTAAATGCTTATAAAGTTTGAACTTTAATTGCTGAAAAATGGGAGGTGTGGCTGGTGTGGCTTTCACAGCCTAGATGCCCTGCATGTTAAAAGCTCTGGATGCAAAAATACAACCTTAAAACCCCAAAGTTTCTACATTAGTTTAGGGAATAGAATAGAATAGAATCCACCAGGTTGGAAGAGACCTCCAAGATCATCCAGTCCAACCTAGCACCCAGCCCTATCCAGTCAACCAGACCATAGTACAGTGCACTTTTCCCTAAGACACATGCACTTGCATTTCTGGCATGCATGATAATTTTCATAATCAATCTCTTTATTAATTCTTAATTAGAATCTGTGCTGATTGACCGTTCACGTGGTGGTTGGTGTAGTTCTGAGTGCACAGGATGGAGATTGAACACAAGTGACAGCGTAGAAGTGGAGACTAGGAAGATATCTCAACAAATCATAGAATCAAGCAGGCTGGAAGAGAGCTCCAAGCTCATCCAGTCCAGCCTAGCACCCAGCCCTGTCCAATCAACCAGACCATGGCACTAAGTGCCCCAGACAGGCTCTGCTTCAACACCTCCAGGGATGGCAATTCCACCACCTCCCTGGGCAGCCCATTCCAATGCCAATCACTCTCTCTGCCAACAACTTCCCCCTAACATCCAGCCTATATTTGGTCTCTCTTCTCCTGCTGCTAGATACTAAATGTTTAAACCATTCTTGTGAAGTGTAATCCAGTTTGTCTTTGAAAACAGAGACTGATTCAAGGGATGCCAGACATCTAACCACAGTTAAATAAAGCCTTCAGAAGCGTTATGTATTTAGTGAAGAATCCTCTGCTTAAATTAAAAGAATTATCAGTGTTCCCAGGATCACAGGATGTTAGGGGTTGGAAGGGAGAGGAGGCTCAGGGCAGAGCTCATTGCTGTCTACAACTACCTGCAGAGAGGCTGTAGCCAGCTGGGGTTGGGCTCTGCTGCCAGGCAAGCAGCAACAGAAGAAGGGGACACAGTCTTATGTTGTGCCGGGGGAGGTCTAGGCTGGATATTAGGAGGAAGTTGTTGGCAGAGAGAGTGATTGGCATTGGAATGGGCTGCCCAGGGAGGTGGTGGAGTGGCTGTGCCTGGAGGTGTTGAAGCCAAGCCTGGCTGGGGCACTTAGTGCCATGGTCTGGTTGATTGGTCAGGGCTGGGTGCTAGGTTGGGCTGGCTGAGCTTGGAGGTCTCTTCCAACCTGGTTGATTCTATGATATGAGTAATTAATATTTGATGGCTATACCTTAAGTAACCAAATAATATTTGGTAATTCATCTATTCAATAGCTATACTTTAATAACAAAAATAATATATAATAGCAAAACATGTAAGAATGAAGTAATAGTTAATAATGTAATAGTTAATAATGTGATGTTTAATAATATGTATTAATAATATAATATTTAATAACAAATAATTGATAGCAATACTATTCAATAACTATTTTAACAACAAAGAGACATGGAATCATAGAGTCAGGCAGGCAGGAAGAGAGCTCCAAGCTCACCCAGTCCAACCTAGCACCCAGCCCTGGCCAATCAACCAGACCATGGCACTAAGTGCCCCAGCCAGGCTTGGCTTCAACACCTCCAGGCAGGGCAACTCCACCACCTCCCTGGGCAGCCCATTCCAATGCCAATCACTCTCTCTGCCAACAACTTCCTCCTAACATCCAGCCTATATTTCCCCAGCACAACTTGAGGCTGTGTCCCCTTGTCCTGTTGCTGGTTCCCTGACTAATATTTAGTAATGAAGTAACAATCAGTGGCAGTATAATTAATAACCAAATGATATTTGATAGCAACACTATTCAATAACTGTATTTTAATAACAGAGATATATAATAGCAAAATGTGTGATAATGAAGTAATATGTAATGCCAAAGTAATATTTAATAATGAAGTGATATTCAGTGGCAATATATTTCATAGCCAAGCAATATTTTATAGTAAAACTCTTCAGCAACTATATATTTAATAACAGAAATAATACATAATAGTAAAATGTAATAATGAAGTAATATTTAGTAATGAAGTAATATTTAAGGATGAAGTAATATTCAATATTCACTAGAGCAACCTGCTCTAGTGGGAGGTGTCCCTGCCTATGGCAGGGGGTTGGAGCTGGATGATCCTTGAGGTCCCTTCCAACCTAAACCATTCTGTGATTCTGTGATTCAGTGGCAATATATTTAATAGCTAAACATTTGCTAGTAAGACAGGCAATAATGAAATAGTATTTATCATAGAATCATAGAATGGTTTAGGTTGGAAGGGACCTCAAGGATCATCCAGCTCCAACCCCCTGCCATAGGCAGGGACACCTCCCACTAGAGCAGGTTGCTCAAGGCCTCATCCAGCCTGGCCTTAAACACCTCCAGGGAGGAAGCATCCACAACCTCCCTGGGCAACCTGTGCCAGTGTCTTACCACCCTCACTGTAAAGAACTTCCTCCTAACATCCAGTCTGAATCTCCCCTCTTCCAGCTCAAACCCATTCCCCCTCGTCCTGACATTCCCAGACCTTGTCAGTAGTCCCTCCCCAGCCCTCCTGTAGGCTCCCTTCAGATACTAGCAAGCCAGTATTTAGTGATAAAGATACTATTTAGAGCTAAAAGTATCTAGCAGTAGTGATGAGGTAGCAGCTGCTATTCTCTCTGTACTTTATAGGGTAGTAAGCAATTAAAAACTCTATCTGAGGCAAAGAAAGGGGGGTGAAAGGATGCTTTTAGTGCAAGCTCACACTCTTAGTGTAGCTCAGCCACAAATTCCTCGCTCAAGTTATCCCTGCTTGTTTTTAGTGCTTGGAAGGCTGAATGTCTGAGTTGAAAAAAGGGGATACCCTGTGTTCAGGATGACCTAATCTATTATTTAGAGGTCTCCTTTATCATTTCCTTTGCTGACTTCAAGTTTATGCTATGGAATTTCATCGAGCTAAATTGGCTTGAGAGCCATAAAGCAAAACTCAGGACTTCTGCCCCAGAGCGGTAGCTGCTGTGCCTGCTGCCAGCCTGCTTTCACTGCCTCCTTTAGATTTGCTATCCCTGCAGTGTCCTGCAGCCCACCAGCAGCACCTTCCTCCATCTCTATTTTTACTCAGTCACTTTCAGAACAAATCAGTATTTGAACCATGTCTGTTGCCTGCCAGCGGGCACTGTATAATGTGCATGCTGTGGAGGTCTCTTGCGTCTTCCTTCAGGCTTTATTTCTGCTGTATGCATACAGTAACCACTTCTCATCATGCCTGTCTCTGTCAACCAACTAACCTCCTTCCCCTTTCCATTGAAGGCTGTGTACATGCCAATTAAATGAAAACCAAAGCAAAATGAGATGGACTTTTAAAATGATCTCTGCATGAGGATAAATCATCACTAACTTTTAAAAGGGGGAACCTTTTTCCCTACTTCCACTCTCTTGAAAACTAAAATAGAGTTGTATAGATGAAAAGTCTTCCAAGAATCGAGTGTTTAGGCAGAGCATTGTAGCCTAAATCGTGTAGATAAAAGCATGTGAAGCAAGGTGTCAGTAGAGGAGAATAGTTTGCAGCTGTAACAATGGCACAGGCTGCTCTCAGTGTTCACAGGCATTGAAGCTGTACAATGAGAAGTTGTTTTGCACAGACTTGATTGTTAACATGCATGAATTTTGGAAGGTTAAGATGCTAAGTAGTTTTGTCAAGCATTAGATTTTTGTCCAGGTAATGTAATTGATGAAAGTTTTACTCTATACAGTTTGAAATGCTCACTGGTACTCTACCTTTCCAAGGGAAAGACAGAAAAGAAACCATGACTATGATTCTCAAGTGAGTACACTCTTATTTATATATCTCATCAGGTATTCTACAGGGATGCCCTCCGGGCTGCAATATCTAATTTCTACTCTTCCCTCATTTCCAAAGGTACTGGTAAATCCTCACTCCCTATTCCATACTATTAATTCCCTCTGCCACCTATCTAATTTGCCTTTCTATTCCTCCCCCCCATACTAGGTACAAAGAATTCCATAGCAGCTCTCTAATCTGTAAACAGTAACTTCCCCAGCCGTATGATCTTTCCCATCCTCTCTCCATATTATTTTTACCCTTTCTTACCCTTTTTGATAAGCTGTGCATTTTTTCCTGCTTTTCTTTGTTTGTTTCAGGGTTGTTTGTTTTTTTCTTTTGGTTTTTGAGAGAGTATTTTCTCTCCTTAGCCTTCTCTATCTTACCACTCATCACCCTACTTCTTTATACTACTGGTGCCAACAGCAACTTCCTTCCCAAACACTTCCCCTATTTGCTAAAGTGCATCCTCCCTTATGTAGTTCCCTGTGAGTGCCCAAGCTCCAATCTTTCCCTTTGCTACTCCCAGCATAGATTTTGGGTTAACTCTATTGTAGAAACTGCTTTCCTTCATGCAGTAAATAGTCTTCATTTTGTCAATGAAGGCCTGGTATTTTTCCCTCCCCTTCCCTTGCTGATCCCCAACACATTCTCTGACCTAATACAACCCATGACACAAAATGTCCCACTTTTGTCCCCTAGCACTATGCAAACAACTGCTTCCTCGTATCATAGTTTCACTTCTCTGTACCCATCCAGTTTTTACTAATACCATTTTCCCCCCTCCATGGAAGCTCATAAAGCTGTTTTGTTTTCTACTTCTTTGTTTATCACTGTTCTTAGCTCTGTTACTGCTTTCCTACCCAAATATTGAAGCCAGCATTCCTTTTTGCACCAACCTTTTATGACAAAGTAAAGATATGAACTTGATTTCCTATTCTTCTAAGTAATAAGAAGTTGACAAATCACTAGAAGGCAAACTCATTCTTTTGCCTTGCTTTTGCTTTCATGATGCATATCTATTGTGTTGATCTCTGCCCTTGGTTTTCCTCTCATCTTCTGTTTACAAATGTATTTAGTGGTGCTGGTTTCTCCTGCTGCCTCATCACCATGCCAGTCCAAATCTTCATGTGGTGATAATTGAATGTCTTTAACTAAAAGGTTCTATCTATTCACAGCAAGCACAAACTCCTCCTGACCACCTCTTTTCTTTACAAGAAGCTAGGCTGAGATAATTCTGCTGTGCTCTGACTTAGAGTGCTGCAGAGGAGCCATGTTTTTTTCTATCCATGTCTCACAAGTCACATCTTTCTCTTCTTTCCTCTGCCTGCATGTGACTCCACTCTCTCCCACAACAGTCTTTCCACTGTTGCTACAAGAAATCCTCTGTAGAATACCCTCCTGGTGTCTCCCCAGTTGACATCCATAATTCCTTTCAGATTTCATCTGAGCATGTATCTCTAATTCCTCTTCCAACCTCTTTCTTTTCTCACCTTTCCAGTCTTTGTTGCTAGTTTCAGAGAGCTGCACAAAAAATGTGATATGCAGTCAATAAATTTTACCTCTCTTTTCATGTTCTGTACACTTTGCTACATAGAGAGAAATCTGTTTTGGTGTTGGCAATATGAACAGTAAAAAACCAGAAGCTATTGGAAAGTCTGAAAGTCTTTTCTCCTGAGTTCACATTTTTTGTCAGTCAGTTTTCATTTTCTGTATAGCAGTAAATAAAATTTCTCCTTAAATACTTCATAAAGCAGTTTAAAATGGACAGATTTGCATATCAATGGATATTTTCAGCCTGGATCATTTCAGATAAATGACTTTTCTCATCTCCTGTTCCTGTAAATCCACAGCAAATGTATTCTTAGAACACATTTTTTTTTCCCCTGAGTGTTTTGTTTCTGACATGATCAAGACAAGTTGGTGTTTATTCTTATGTGTTTCATCCTAAAACTGAGAAACTCTGCAATTTGAAGAAACCAGAGTTTGCAGCAATGAAGTTAACTTTTTAAAGCATCTTTTCTCTTAAGAGATTTGCCTTCATAGAAAGTTTTGCCTTTATCTATTGTGAATCTCAGAAAAAAAGTGCTGTCACTCATGTAATGATATGGCCTAGGAGCTCTGAGGACCTCAGATTGTCCATAGGATCAACCAGGTTGGAAGAGACCTCCAAGCTCATCCAGTCCAACCTAGCACCCAGCCCTGCCCAACCAACCAGACCATGGCACTAAGTGCCCCAGCCAGGCTTGGCTTCAACACCTCCAGCCACGGCCACTCCACCACCTCCCTGGGCAGCCCATTCCAATGCCAATCACTCTCTCTGCCAACAACTTCCTCCTAACATCCAGCCTAGACCTGTCCTGGCACAACTTGAGACTGTGTCCCCTTCTTCTGTTGCTGGTTGTCTGGGAGATGAGCCCAACCCCAGCTGGCTACAGCCTCCCTTCAGGGAGCTGCAGACAGCAATGAGCTCTGCCCTGAGCCTCCTCTTCTGCAGGCTGCACTCCCCCAACTCCCTCAGCCTCCTCTCATAGGGTTTGTGTTCCAGGCCCTCTCACCAGCTTCATCACCCTTCTCTGGACACTCTCCAGCATCTCCACAGCCCTCTTGTCCCAGGGGCTCCAGAACTGGATGCAGGACTCCAGGTGGGGTCTCAGCAGAGCGCAGCAGAGGGGGAGAATCACCTCCCTGGCCCTGCTGGCCACACTTCTCCTGCTGCAGCCCAGGCTCTGTTTGTCCCTCCAGGGTGCAAGTGAACATCTCATAGCAGAGGTGCTCCAGCCCTTGGACCATCTTTGTGGCTCTCCTGTTTGGTGTCATTTGGTAGTAACTGGAGTTACATGAGTGGGTTTGTAAACTCTTAGCCTGTAAGTATTCTTTCCCTACAGGCTTTCTTTCACCACTACTTGCTCTAGTGAAGTTATCTTAAGTTTCTCTACTGAAAAGAATGTACAACTCAAACTAGAGAGGGGAAAATGAACCAAAGTGACACTTTGCCATGACTGACAGCACTTTTGCTCTGTTTCTGATGTCTGAAGGCGATTTCTAAGTGATGCCAATTTTACTTGGTAGGGATTTGTGAAATGACAAAGGACAGGAGGAATGAAGAGTTAATATTTTTTTATATACCTAAATATGTTTGTATGCTATTAATTATTTTTGTTCTGTAGGGCCAAACTTGGAATGCCTCAATTCTTGAGTCCTGAAGCACAAAGTCTTCTGCGAATGCTCTTCAAAAGGAACCCAGCAAACAGATTAGGTAAAGTGTTTAGCAGAATGCTTTTGATCACAGCAATGCTCATTAACCTGACCAAAGTTTGTTGGGTAGACTCAAGTGAGGGTAGACTCTGCCTGTATGCTCTTCTAATGCTCTCAACTGTTCTCATTTCTACTCTTCTGCATGTAAAATTAACACAGAAGCAATAAGAAATGCAACTTTTCCTTCTTTTTGACCAAGAAGGAGGTAATTTACAGGCATTTTTTCTTCCTTACAACAGGAGCAGGTCCAGATGGGGTTGAGGAAATTAAGAGACATGCATTCTTCTCCAAAATAGATTGGAATGTGAGTATCTAATTGAAAAGTAATTCAGTCCACTTTTTAGCTAAGTGTTTGGTGATGCTGTGTACCCTTTTTAATTCACCCTGGCCTGTGTGTTCTCCTCAGAAATTGTACAGGAGAGAAATCCATCCCCCTTTTAAACCTGCAACTGGCAGACCAGAAGACACATTTTATTTTGACCCTGAGTTTACAGCAAAGACTCCAAAAGGTAAAAAGTGATCAATGAAACAATTGCCATGTTCAAAAATTGCAAACATTCTTCCTGTTCAGCTTATGTCAAGTGTCTTGGTTATCCAGGTGGTGTGGGGTTAAATGAATGCTCACACACAAGTATTTCATTGCCCATAGAAGGTTTTGTCATCTTTGGCTTAAATGTATCATGAAAGACAACTAAATGACCTTCAATGAACAGGTCACAACATGAATAGATGAGGGGCGAGCAACTGATGGCATTTACCTGGTCCTGAGCCAGGCCTTTGGCACTGTCCCACACCACATCCTGGTCTCCAGGCTGGTGACACATGGGTTTGATGGATGGGGACAACTGGATGGATAAAGAAGTGGC
>WAAF01017243.1:5932-23586 GCA_013400475.1 Tricholaema leucomelas
GTTGGCCTGGGCCCACCTCTCCAGCTTGTCCAGGTCCCTCTGGATGGCATCCCTGCCCTCCAGCAAGTCAACTGTGCCACACAGCTTAGTGTCATCTGCAAACTTGCTGAGGGTGCACTCAATTCCTCTGTCCATATCACTGACAAAGATGTTAAAGAGCACTGGTCCCAGCACTGACCCCTGAGGAACACCACTTGTCACCGGTCGCCAGGTGGACATTGTGCCATTGATCACCACTCTCTGCATGCGACCATCCAGCCAATTCCTTATCCAGTGAGTGCTCCACCCATCCAGTCTGTGCTTTTCCAGTTTGGTGACCAGGATGTCATGTGGGACAGAGTCGAATGCCTTACTCAGGTCTAGGTAGACGACATCAGTTGCCCTTCCCGTGTCCATTGCAGCTGTGACTACATCATAAAAAGCCACCAAATTTGTCAGTGCTTCCTTCTGTAATTACTCAATAGTGATAGGTCAGTACCTAAGTGTGATGTTTCATGCTTTATGCCAGATCGTGATGGACTTTCTCTCGGCTAGTTACAAGGCAGATGGGGATGCAGAAATGAAACAGCTGTCACCACATTGCTGCTCCTGGAATTTGGAAATCTTTCAGAAATGCAATCTTTTCTCTTCCTCCTTTTCTTCATGATCTATGCTATGACTGTAATTGGCAACAGCCTCATTTTTGTTTTGGTGGTGGCTGAGCAGCACCTTCACAAACCTGTGTACTTCTTCCTGTGCAACTTGTCCTGCTTGGAGATCTGCTACAGCTCCACCATCCTGCCCAAGATGTTGTCTGGCTTTCTGAGTAGGGACAAGAGTGTTTCTGTTGGCAGCTGCATCACACAGCTTTACTTCTTTGGTTCTTTAGCAGTCACTGAGAGTTTTCTCCTATTGGTGATGTCCTATGATCGGTACTTAGCAGTCTGCAAACCCCTTCACTACAGAACTGCCATGAGCAGCAGATTCTGTCTGCAGCTGGTAGCTTGGTCCTGGACAAGTGGCTTGCTGGCTATGCCATCAGCTGCTTCCTGATTTTACAGCATTCCTTCTGTGGTCTCAAGTTTATCAACCATTTCTTTTGTGATTTCACTCCGTTGATCAGGCTCTCCTGCTGTGACACCAGCCTGACTGAGACCGTAGTGTTCATCCTGTCATCGCTGTGTGCACTATCTCCTTTCCTACCAACCTTGGTGTCCTGTGTCTGTGTCATCACCACTGTCCTGAGAATGTCTTCTACCACTGGGATGCAAAAGGCTTTTTCCACCTGCTTTTCCCACCTCATGGTTGTTGTGACTCCACTGCTCAACCCCCTCATCTACAGTCTGAGAAAGAGAGAGGTGAAGGATGCTCTGTGGAAAGTAGTCAAGAAACGTGACTATTTCCTGAAGGTTAGAATGTTTTGTCCATTTGCTTGTCATAGAAGACAATGAAAGGAAATAAGTTATGGTATTTGAGGGAAGATTCTCTTCATTAGATTTTCAGCCCTCAGAGCCTGGTTACTTACCCCAGACTTTTCAGTATCCAGCTAACTGATGCAACCTGCCCAAGCTGCCCTAAAGAGAAGGAGAAAAGGTCATCTCTCATTATGGATTGTACTGGTTACCTGAGTCACTAGTTCAGATTTCAACATCTAATTATTTCCCTTTGCTCTGGTGAGAACCCACCTCAAATACTGCATGTCCCCAGCATAAGAAGGACACATAGTGGCGGGAGTGAGTCCAGAGGAGGCCAAAGAAGAACCAAGGACTGGAGCACCTCTTCTATGAGGATAGGCTGAGTGACCTGGGGTTGTACAGCCTGGAGAAGATTCCAAGGGGACCTTACAGCTGCATTCCAGTACCTGAAGGGATCTTGCAAAGGCTGCCGAGGAATTCTTCATGAGGGTGTCTAGATACAGAAGGGTCAATGGTTTTAAGCTGAGAGAGGCTGTTTAGACTGGATCTTAGGAAGAAGTTCTTCAGTACAAGAGTGGTGAGACTCTGGAATAGGCTGCTCAGGGAGACTGTGGATGCCTCCTCCTTGGGAGTGTTGAAGGTCAGTTTGGATGAGGCCTTGACCAGCTGAGTCTATTTGAGAGGTGTCCCTGCCCATGGTGGGGAGGTTAAGATACCCCCCATCACCTAATGACACTAAACATCTGTTTAGGGAATTGAGTGTGTCCTTAGAACCTTTTCAAATAGTTTGTGTCATTTTGTGTGGCTTCCAACTCTGTATCCAAAAGGCTGCCTACCTTTAGATGTTTGTGTAAATTTCATATCCTGTAGAAGATCTTACTGCTCTCTGCAGCTTACTGGGGGAGGTCGGAGTGAGCAGGGTGCAGACTCTCGTCCTTGGTGACAAGTCACAGGAGCAGAGGAAATGGTCACAAGCTGCACCAAGGGAGGTTCAGGTTGGATACTGTGAAATACTTATTCACTGAAAGGGTTCTCAACCATTGGAATGGTCTGTCCAGGGCAGTGCTGGAGTCACCATTCCTGGAGGTGTTCAAGCACTGTGTGAAACTGGCACTTAGGGCCATGGTTTAATGTTGACCCTTCAGTGCTGGGTTGAAGGTTGGACTGGAGGCTTGGATCCTGAAGGTCTCTTCTAACCAGATATGTTTTGTTATTCTATGATACCAAGAGAGCATTATTGAAAAGCTTTCTAGCTCCTTTTTCCTCCATGGAAGCCTCCCACAGAATTCTTCTTAGTGCAGCTCTGAGGGAGATATTTGCTATCCTAAAATCTCAAGTTAGTGCATGTGGCAGTCCTGTGCAGGTGCTGTGGATGTGCTGGCTACATAGATGCATTGAGCTGTACTCAATGCAGTCAGCAGAGGGGGGACTCAGCTAGGACTCAGGCAGAGAGCACCCTCCACCAGATAATCCAAAAGGCTTTGTTTTTTCTGCAGGTCCTGTACCGTATCTAACTCCCTGGTGTAGATGCACACCTGGAGCGTCTCAGGTGGCATAGCTGCCTGTTTAGGCAGCTGAATCTCACACTCTTGCTGTAAACATATGGTGGTAGGTGAGATGTTTAGCATCACTGGCTTCCTTCTAGTGGCTCTGTGATGCCCTGCACTTCTCAATTAAGCACTGCACACTTGTACAAGAATTCATCAAGGTGGAGTTGCAATAAGAAGTCAAACACTTCTGTTTTGGGGGAAAAGTTCTTAGGCTATCTTCTTGTGTCACCTTTCACTTCTTCACTTCGCATGCTGTAAATGACTGGATTCTTCATGGGAGATGTTACTGGTTTAGACTAGGGTCCTAATTGTAAATAAAACTATTCTAGAGAATTTGAGAGAGTCAAGGGGGGTGTATGTCCCCCAGGGGACTGAACAGAGCATAAGATATAACTTCATCCCATTCCATTGGTATGCACGATTCTATATAATCTGAAGTTCCAGCATGTTCCTCTCTCTCTCCTGCGTTCCTCTGTACTCCTTCTGAACTTTGTTTTACTCCTCTTGCACCAACCATTGCTTAAGTTACTGCAGTGGGAAGGTAAGGCAACGTGGTCTTCAGGCTGCAGTGTACAGAGGGTGTGTATGAGGGGGTAGCTGGGCTAATGCCTAGCTGTACACTCACACACACACATGTATGTGTTTTGCAGGTGTTTATTACCTGTTATGTTTAGCTTACCTTTCGTAAATAGTAACTGCATTTAACACCAAAATTCGGAGTAAGCCTGGTAACATTCTTTTGGGGGCAAATCCCAAATTCTGTGTGGTGCAAAACCAAACAGAGAATCAGTGTTCTTGATGAGCTTCAGAAGTGATGGGGTCGGGGGAAACATGGGTGTGACAGACAATGATCCTAAAGGAAACGACCATGAAGAGAGCAGAAAGCACATGGCATAGACCTTGTGCCAGCCATGCTGAGAGGATTTCCTGATGAGGAACATGCTCCTGATGATCAGTGAGCAGCTCCTGAGTTTCAGTTTGTGCCCACTGCTCTTATACCACTCTGTCTTTTTCACCCCCTCCCGTCAGATATTGATACGCATTGATAAGATCACCTCAAAGCCTTCTCCAAGCTAAATGTTCCCAACTCTCCCTGTCTTTCCTCCAGTCCTTCATCACCTCCATGGCCCTTAATTGGATTGTCTGCATCAAACATCTGCACCTCTCTTGTACTGGGGAGCTCAGACACAGCAGCCCAAGTGTGTCCTCACCAGTGCTGATATTTCCACTGTAACCACTGTCTACACAGAAGCATCAGCTTCAGAGAGAAATCTCTGTGCTGGGTGACAAGTTTCTGCAGTCTCTAAACTCTTTCACAGTAGTCTGGCCAGGTAAAAGCTGCTTTCAGAAACACAAACACCTGGAGCCATTCAGCTGGCACATAGTTTGCAGGATTCAAAGGAGAATTGTGCCTGTAGAGAGCAGCAGCTGAAGCAGAAGCAGGACACCCCTGTGTCTAAAATGCCACAAGAAGCCCCACAAGTCAATGTCCTTTGTGCACATCAAGGCCATTGGGAGTGCCAGAAATGGTGACAGCCTGTCAGCAGATGGCACTGGATTTGGAATGGACTGCTCATCAGCCAGGTAGTCCCTACTCAGTAACTACTGACACTTAAGAACTTCGGGGGATACTCTGGAAGGATTTGGGACGTGTGGTAGTTTGAGGGGTCCTGAGTTTGCCTTAACGAAACCATGGGGACAGAGACCCACCCCTGGAGGATGGACCTGCTCATCCCAGGATATTGTAATGTTGTTATTCTAGTCCATCTTCTGGTATCATAGCTTAAAAGGCAGCGCCTGACTGATGCCCTCCCCTTCTCCTCCCTGCCTTCCCTCCCGTCACTGCTCCCTGGGAGCAGTGCATTCCTTATCTCGTGGTTTGGGGGAGATGGCTTCCAGTTGGCAGAGACTTGAGCTGCATCATGCGGCCTGCTGAGGCCTGGTAGGCCCCAGCTGGGGAGGGCAGTTTTGGCCTACCCTCAGGCTTACTGAGGGTGGAAGGGGTGAAGGATTCTACAAGGGCAGTTTGGGCCTAATGGGTTTTGTACTTATTCTACCTGATTGTTTTTTGCATATCTGCTCTTGTAAATAGAATCTCCCTTTAAGCTTGCAGTCAGTGTGCAGTATCCTCATTCTTACCCCTGGAAAGACATAAGAGTCATTTCTGTCCTCCAGTCCCAGGCACCTTGTGGCCTCCACCTGGGACAGGAAGGAATCCTACAACACCACATTAGGAACCAGAATGGTCTCTTCCATACCCAGAGAAACTGAAAATACCAGAGGGGACTCTACTTCAGCAGGAAGCCTTTTCCAGCTCATAACTATTGAATGAGTCACAATCCCAAGGTTCAACCTCAAAAAGACGTACAATGTCTTCAGTAGCACTTAGCACTGGATGAGGACATCCAAATGCTCACATTTAATGAGTGAATCTCCATGGCCGCCACAGAAGCTGATCCCAATATTATCAGTGGGGATTCAGCGACTGCCATGGCTGAGTTCAGAGAAGGGTTCATCCAGCCAGACATTGTCTGCTTGGGCAGCACTTAACAGCTCTCAGCTGCAGTCTTGTGAAGGTCCTTCATGACCAGAAGGGGAGTTTAGGCCCTCACACCACATGAGGCACACCTAGAGTGCCACTTCAGTCCCTGAGCATATGCATTAAACAATATTTTAGGGTATAGAAGACATCTGTGTGAGGCTGGCCAGCTATGACATTTGACCTAGAGGAAATGTGGCTTTAGGGAGTGGTCTCTGTAGGCCAGATGGGACAGCCTCAGACATTAAAATGTCAACAAATGTCTCTCTTCAGGAGACTCCCAGCTGTTTGAACAGCTCTGCTGCTAACAAGCTTGTCAACTCTACACCCAGGATTGCTTCATCTGAAAAAGAGTAGTGGAAAGGCAGAGTTGGAACTGGCTAAACCATTCTGGAGAAAAATGAATGCAAAGTTAAGGGACATCAAATGATGTCAAAGCAAGAGCTGGCCACTCTGTAGAATCCTAGAACACAGGCAAGAATGCCTTGAAGAAATAGTAGAAACAACAGCAATGAAGGTGACAATTCAATGTTCTGACTTGAGTTTTTAAAGGTCATAGATTCAGATTGGTTTGTGTTGGAAGATACCTTAAAGATCATCAAGTTCCAATCCCCTAGTAAGGTAAATAAATCAATTAATGCTATATTATTCCCATGGGCTATCCTTACTTCGTTGCATGCCTTTGTTTTCAAGATATTTCATTCTCCAGCTCCCTAAGACAGTGTCACATCAGGGTTTTTGTACCCTTACCTCTAGTCCATTGCTGCCATCAAAAGCATTTCCTGGGTTCTGAATTCTTTGCTTTTCACAGAATCTCTCTGGTTGGAAGAAACCTCCAATATCATCTAATCCAACCTTCAACTCAGCACGGCAGAGTAAATACTAAACCATGTCCCTAAGTGCCATGTCCACATATTTCTTGAACACCTCCAGGGATGGTGATTCCACCACAGCCCTGGGCTGTCTGTTCCAATGTTTGAGAACACTTTCAATGGGGAAATGTTTCCTAACATTGAGCCTAAACATCCCATGCTGCAGATTTGAACCATTTCTTCTGGTCCTCTCCTTTTCCACCAAGGAGCAGAGGATGCCTTCTCACTCCAACTTCTCTTCATGTAGCTGTAGATAGCAATGAGGTCTGCCCTCAGCCTCGCCTTCTCCAGACTCAGACACTCCTCATAGGTCAGGTG
The DNA here is from genome assembly GCA_013400475.1 of Tricholaema leucomelas. Taxonomy (NCBI): domain Eukaryota; kingdom Metazoa; phylum Chordata; class Aves; order Piciformes; family Lybiidae; genus Tricholaema lacrymosa; species Tricholaema leucomelas. The sequence goes on from WAAF01017243.1 coordinate 12,606, forward strand.
CTCCAGGCACTTCAGGAGCCTTGTTGCTGTTCTCAGGACATGCTGCAGCCCCTCAATGCCCTTGTTGTAGTGACGAGCCCAAAACTAAAGAGAACATTGGAGGTGTGGCCTCACCAGTGCTGAGCACAAGGGATCACATCCATGTCTCTGCTGGCCACCAGGTTTCTAATCCAAGCCAGGATGCCATTGTCTTTCTTGGACACTTGGACACAGTTGACTCATGTTCAATTGACTGTCGACCAACACCTCTGGGTCCTTCTCCAAGTTGCAGCTTTCCAGCCACACATATCCAAGTCTGTAGCTCACCATGGGTTTATTGTGACCCAGGTGCAGGACCTGGCACTTGGACTTGGTGAACTTCATACAGTTATCCTTGGCCCATGGGTCTCACCTGTCCAGATCCCATTGTAAAGTTTCCCTACCCTCTAGTAGATCGACAGAGCCATCCAGTTTGGTGTCATCAGCAAACTTACTGAGGGTGCACTTAATCCTCTCATCCAGATCACTGATTAAGATATGAAAGAGGACAAGCCCCAGTAGTGAGCCTTGGGGGACACCACTAGTGACTGAGTGACAGACAAATTTAGCTTCACTCAGCACCACTCTTTGGACCTGGCCATCAGCCAGTTTTTTTATGCAAGGCGGAGGGCACTGAGCCCAGCCTTGTGCTAGGAGCTTCTGAAGGGGAATGCTGGGAGAGACAGTGTCAAAGGCTGTGCTAAAGTCCAGGTAGACAATGTCCATGACACTTCCACTAGGTGGGTCACTTTGTGGTAGGAAGAGATCAGGTTGGGCAGGCAGACCTGGCACCATAGGGATAATCAATAAATGGTTCAGGGAGTGGTGTCATAGGCAGGACTTTGGCCATCTCAGCCACAAAACTTGCCTTCAGAAATCTGCTCTGCTGGGGACTGACAGTGTCCATCTTCCAGAGAAGGGGAAGGACATCTTTGGCCACAAGCTTCCCAATCTAGTGAGGAGGGCTTTAAACTAGAGCTGCTGGGGGAAGGGGTCCTCAATCCATCCCACATAAAGGCCAATGACATTAACAGGCAGCCTGTGCCTGGAACTGGGCCACAGGCTGTGAAGAGAGCCCCTGGATAGGGGAACCCCAGTCAGTAAATCAGCTTCAGTGGAGCCCCAACTTGAATGCCTCTACACTAACACACACAGCATGGGGAGCAAACAAGAAGAGCTACAGGTGTGCGTGTGCCTGTAGGGCTGTGATGTTATTGGCATCACTGAGACGTGGTGGGATGGCTCCCATGACTGGAGTGTGGGATTAGATGGGTACAAGCTATTCAGGAAAGACAGGCCAGAGAGGAGGGAAGGGGTTGTGGCTCTCTACATCAAAGCCCAGCTGGAGTCTGTGGAGCTCCACCAGGGGACAGAAGAAAAGGTGACAGAAAACTTATGGGTGAGGATTAAAGGGAAGGCAAGGGAAAGTGACATCATAGTGAGGGTCTGCTGCAGACCACCTGACCAAGAAGACCAAGTGGATCAGGCCCTCTATAAGCAGATAGGCGAAGCTTCATGTTCACAAGTCCTGCTCCTCCTGGCAGATTTAAACCCTGGTGTCTGTTGGAAGGACCATGAGATAGTAGATCTTAAGATCCTTGAGGTGTCAAAGAAGGTGTGAAGCAAGCCCACTACTCTGGACCAAAGAGAAGACTTCATCCACCTCAGGGATCTGCTTGGCAAAATCTCATGGAATAAATCCTTGAGGGGAAGAGAGGCCCAAGAAACAAGGTCAATATTCAATTACTATCTCCTCCAAGCCCAGGAACAGGGCATGCCAAGCAGAAAGAAGGCAGACAAGGGTGCCAGGAGATGGGCATGGGTGAAAAAGGGGTTCCTGGACTTTCTTGGGCACAAAACAAGAGTCTATAAGGAATGGAAGTGAGAACAGGCCTCATGGGAGGACTACAAAGAATCTGTCCAAGCATCCAGGGACATGAAGGGAATCAAGAAGAATTTCTTCTGGTACATCAGTGTCAAATAGAAGGTTAGGGAAGATGTGAGGCCTCTCCAAAAGGAAAATGAAGACCTGGTCACAAGGAATATGGAGAAGGCTGAAGTGCTCAATGACTACTTTGCCTTGGGGTTCATCAGTAAGGGCTCCAGCTGCAACACTCCAGCTCCAGAAAACAAAGATGGGGAGTGGGAAAAGGAAGATCCAGTTGGGACCAGTGCTGTTTAACATCTTTGTGGGGGACATGGACAGTAGGATTGAGGCACCTTCAGCAAGCTTGTGAATGACACCAAGCTCTGTGGTGCAGTTGACATGCTGGAGGGAGGGCATCCATCCAGAGGGACTTGAACAGGCTTGAGAGGTGGGCCCAAGCCAGCCTCAGGAAGTTCAACAAGGCCAAGTACATGCTCCTTTGTGGGAACCCAGGGGTGGTAGATAATAAGATGTTTTGCTGATCCTTGTGAGAATGGATGGGAAGATGTTGATAATGGAATGCTGCTTCACTGGAGCATGAAAGCAGGTGGTGAAAGCCTCCTGTTAGAGTGAGAGTGTGAAGAGTGGGTTAAAGGATTGGCAGGCTGTGGGAAAGGGAATGTAGGAATCTCTCAATAAATAGGCACTTGTCCCACAGTTTGGGGCCATTTGCCTGCCTGTGGCAGAGGTCACGTCTCCATGAACTGGTCTATCAGCTTGTATTTTAGCTTGCTGTGGTGGGACAGGCAGGATCAGACCTCCTGTGTTTAACAGCACTCACGAAAGAAACCCACAGTCCTGCACCTGGGTTGTGGCAAACCCAAGCACAAATCCAGGCTGGGCAAGGGATGCATCAAGAGCAACCTGGAGCAGGAGTTGTGGCTGTCATCTGATGACAAACTCACCATGAGTCAACAATGGTCACTGGCAGCCCAGAAGGCAGCTGTGTGCTGGCTGCATCAACAGAAGTGTGATCAGTGAGACAGGGAGAGGATTCCACCCCTCTACTCTACTCTGTTCTGCTCTGGTCAGAACCCACCTGGAGCACTGCATCCAGTTCTGGTACACCCAGAACAAGAAGGACATGGAACTGCTGGAGAGGGTCCAGAGAAGTCTGCAAAGATGAGCAGAGGGCTGGAGAACCTCTGAGAGGTGAGGCTCTTTGGCCTGTAGAAGAGAAGGCTCCAGGCCTCCCAGTATCTGGAGGCTACAAGAAAGTCAGAAATGGCCTTTTTATAAAGGCTTGTAGTGATAGGACAAGAGAGGATGCATTGAAGCTTGGGGAATGAAAATTTGAACTGAAGAAATTCTTTAGAGTGAGGATGGTGAGACACTGGAACAGGTTGCCCAGATGTCACATCCCTGGAGGTACTCAAGGCCAGGCTGTATGAGGTCTTGAGCAACTTGGTCTAGTGGAAGGTGTACCTGCCTGTGTGTCATGGTAGGCCTAAGCAGGCCAAAATAGGCTTATACATGTCTTGGCTTGCCCAGGCATATTTTTCTGCTCTCCCTCCTTCTGTTTTTGGGAGAAGCAACCACGGGAAAGAGGACAAAGAATCTGGAGCCATTGAGTCTAAGGACTCTGGTCTGCCCAGACTTGTTTTGTTCCTGTGGTTAAACAAGGTACACACACTTAGCTTGTGCCTGCCTTGTGCAAGATTTATGCTTTTCCCAAATTTGGGTAAAGCAAGCCTATGGTTTCACCTAATGTGGTCAAATTTGGATAACTGCCATTCTGATTGGCTATTCTGTGGCCAAAGGCCCATTGGTCTTGGGCTGTATTGGTAAAAAGAGATGAGCAGGTAACACAATGAGCTCTGCCATTTTATTTGTGCTTTCTTGCCTACTGCTGTCTGCTGCCATGCTATGCTAAGCTGTAAGCTATCTCTGCCACAAAGTAACAAACCCTAATACTCAGGATTTGTTTGCCTGGAATCTACATGGCCTCAAGTTTACCAGGAACAGGCTCTAAATGCCTCCACACAATTGGCCTGCATAGCCAGCATGACATCCATGCTAAGGCTGCACATTGCAAGACATCCTGCCTGCACCTGAAAGTCTCCTGCCAAGACAGGAAATACTGGAGATACACAGATTGTCCAGAAAGCCAGAACCGGTTCAGAGATTGTCTGTCTCCTTTTCCCAGCAACTGGTGAACCCTGGGAAGAATCAGAAGTCTCAGTAGCTGACAAGACCCACAGAATTTCCTGAAAGCATTTGGGTACTATCTGAAGCTGTAGCTAACCCCCACGAGTTTGGAAATAATATTTTGTGAGTAAATACTTAAAGCATCTTGTAATTCAGCATTGCCTTCTGCCATAAGCAGAAAGAAGATCCCTGAGTCCATCTAGTGGACAACTGGTATCATTAACTGCAAGCAGTGTACTGACTGCAGGAACTTTCTCTTCCAGTTCAATTGAGTTCAATTAATGTTTACATATTTTTGCTAGTTATTTCTCTGTATAATGTTTCCATGACCATGTAAAGAACCAATTATTATTAAAATTAGTGGTTGGGGGTCATGAGAGTTCTGAATATCAAAATAAAGGAACAATATTAATTTTGGAAAAGTATCATCTCGCATTAATTAATTATCCGCTCCATAACACCGTGTCAGGGGGGTTGGAACTGGATGATCTTTAAGTCCCTTTCCAACCCAAAGCAGTATCTATGAATCCTTGAGTTCAGATGGTGTGATTCATGAAGATGTCAGCAGTGTGTGTTGCAGTAACTGTGTCCTGGCTGATCATTGGAGTTGGAGCCTGGGAAGCAAGACCTGTGTAAGTGCCAATGTCTAGGAGGAGCAGATTAGAAGACTCCATGACCTTTGCTTCCCACATGCCCTGTATGTGGATTGCTGAGTGAAAAGGGCATCTGGGGCCTGCTGCTTGACTTCTGTATGGGCAATGTGAAGCAGGAAAAGTATGTGGCTTTCTGTGCTGCCTGCAATTAAAGTTTATTAGTCTGTTCTCTAACGAGCTCTGGTGGGAACTAGTTGTCCAACTAGTTTCTACTCTGGCATCTCTCCATGGGCTCCATTAAAACTCCAAGTAACTTTTCTCTCTGCTTCTGCCTGTCATCTCCTCAAGGGCAACTCATCAGATTTTACCATGGCTACAAAACAACAAATAGCTCATTAATAAGCTGGCAGCCATAATGAGCTCTGTCTTTGCTTTCCTGCCACTCTCTGTAGAGCTGTGAGCCTTGTGGGGCTCACTGCAGCGAGTTTCCAGGAAAACCCAGGGCACCAGTTTTGTTTGTCCTTTCTTCTAATCATGTGCAGCAAGATGAGGGAGATGAAGCAATTCTGAAAGGAAATTACTCTAGTTTGTCTGCTGCTGGAAACCAGGCAGAGAGGGGAAGAACATCTTTGTGATTAGCAGCAAGTGGCCAGAGTCAGACTTGGATTCATGTGCTGGGGATGGGGCAGCTCTTCTTACAATCTCTTCTCTTGTCACCATCACCCAGTGTCAGAGACCTTCTTTGTCAGGTCTATCTCTGCCCTAATGAGCACTGGGTTACCTATTGTTGTGCTTGCTGTGCACAGAGACATGAAGGGTATTCACCATGTTGTGGAGGGCCTGTAGACCCAAAAATAAGCTTATTTTATGCCTTACCTTGCCCAAACATGTTTTCCTGCCCAAACCAGGGGTAAACACATTAAATGGGTAAATAAGCACAAAAGGGGCACAATAGGCCTGGTGCCCAAAGTCTGGCCTGCCTAAGGTCCAGGTTGTAAACAGGTTATATAATGTGGTTGTAAACATGTTGTGTAAGCCCCACACACCTAGCCTATGCTCTCCCCATATTTGGGGGTACTAGACTTGTGATTTTGCCTATTATGGTATTGTCTGGCTGACTGCCATAACCTGATTGGTCATTATAGTGCCCAAAGAGCCATTAATCTTGCCCCAGAGTTGATAAATAGAGGCACACAGGTAAACAACATGCTCTGGCTTCACCTTGTGCTCTGACTCCATTGCTGTTTTTCACCTGCTTCACCTGCCTGCTCTTGCTTCACCAGCATGCTCACACTCACACTTAGGCCCCATGCTCAGGCCCCATGCTCACGATCGCTCACATTCAGGCACATCTGCTTATTATTAGATTTAGACTCATCAGCCCCTTGCTTACGCCTACTTGCTTATGCTGTTATTACAGAGACAGAATCTCCCAGCCAGCTGTGGTGAGTTACCAGGTAGCAGATCCTGTAAATGCCTGCCTTATCATTGCCTGGTAAGCACCATTGCTGCCAAGTTACCAGGAAGCAGACCCCCTCTTGTCTGCACATGCGATCAGCCTGAGTAGCCAGTGTTGACTGTGCTCAAGACTGCACAGCATCCTTCTCCTGCACCTGAGGTCCTGCCAGCAGTCCCCGGACCAGTCCCTGGACAGAGCATCCAGAAGGAGCCAGGAGACAGGGGCAGAAATTGCATCCTTGCCAGGAGAACAAGGTCAGAGACTGTCCATTTCTCCAGAAGCCGGGAAGATTCTCCTTTCCCCTGAAGCCAGGAGGATTCCAGCCTCAAGGTCCATGGGCAAAGCTCCCCTGAAGGATTGGACACTAGGTATAGGCTGTGATGTAGCCCCGGAGGGTGATTAATGATTATTGATGATTAATCAGAATTGTGAGTAAAAGCTTTAATGCCTCTGTAATATTTGTAGCCTCCTGCCATAGAGCAGAAAGAGTTTCAGCCCACTCTGCTGGGCAAACAGTATATTGACCCCAAAGCGGTATTTACCTGGGGAAATCCTCTCTCTGTTAATAGTTGAATGTATGCTAGTTATTATAATATAGTTATAAGTTACATTGTGGTATTAATCCTATAAGGTAACCGTGTAGAGATCCTTTTAATATTAATATACAGTGGTTGGGGGTGGCAGAGTTCAGAATGTTGAAGTTAATAAATATATATTTTTATACATATTATCTCACACCAATTAATTTCTCCCCTCCGCTACAAATCAGCATGAGCGGTTGTTGTGGAGGGCCCATAGGCCCGAAAATAGACTTACATATGCCTTGCCCTGCCTAGACATGTTTTTCTGCTCATAGCCAGAGGTGAGCACATGGCGAGCACAGAGGGGCACAATGGGTCTGGTGCCGTGGAGTCTGGCCTGCCCAGGCTTTAGGTTGTGTAAGCCCCCACACGACCAGCTCATGCTTACCAGGTGCTAGACCCATGTGATCCCCATATTTGAAAAGTCCAGGCCTGTGGCTCCTTGCCTATTATGGTAAGGTTGGCTGACTGCAGACCTGATTGGTCATTGTGTGGCCAATGAGACCGTTGATCTCGGCCCACATTTAATAACTATAGATACACAGGCTCAGGTGCCAGTTCATTCGTTCACTAGCTCACTTGCTCACGTGCTCGTTGACTCACTCAGTTGCCTGCGTACTTATTTGCAGAGCTCTCTTAAGCTTGCCTTTATGGAGCTCAGACTCCCCGTGCCGCCGTGCATCCCACTGCGTGCCCACTGTCTTATTGCATGGCGTGTGCCATTGCCACAAGTTACCAGGAGCAGACCCACTTATCTGCACCACAAGATTGTATTTCCTCTGCACCTGGAGATCCTGCCTACGAATTCCCTGGACACAGCATCCGGAAGGAGCCAGCAGCAGAAGGTCAGAGACTCATTTCCCCTGAAGCCACGAGGATTCCAGCCTCAGAGTCCATGGGTGGAGGCCCTGAGGAGTTGGACACTTTATAAAGGCTGTGACGTAGCCCCACAGGGTGATTTATAACTAATCAGAATTGTGAGTACATTAAATGCCTCTCTAATTTCTATTGCGTCTGCCATAGAGCAGAAAGCTTTCAGCCCACCCTGCTGGGCAAATAGTATATAGACCCCAAGTGGCAATTAAGCCGCGGGGAAAACTCTGTTTAATACTTTGAATGTATGCTAGTTATCATAATAGTTACAGTTTGAGATATATTCCCATAATGTCTTCATAACTGTGTAAGAATATTACTATTTTAAGTTCAGTGGTTGGGGGTGGACAGAGTTCTAAAATATTGAAGTTAATAAATACATATATCTTTGTAAATATCCACTCGCATCAATTTATTTCTCCACTCCACGACAGCCGTAGAGTCCCTCCGCGACACACCACCATGACAAAAGAATTGCAAGGCCTTTTTCTGATGAAGGAAAGTAATGAAAAAAATAATTTTTTTTCACTCTGGTCCCCCCATCGTAGTTTTGAGAGCAGACAAACTCTTTTAGCCCTTTCCAAAGGAGTCAAAGAAAATGCTCCTGACAGGATTGGAAGGAATTGGAAATGTAAATGGAAGTACTATTCATAACTATACACAACAGTACAAAAACATGAAATACACAAAAGTCATATTCAACTCGGACCAGTTCTCTCCAACCTGGCTTTACTAAACTTCACTAGCCCAACATTGTCCAAAATCTCCCCTCCAACCAGGCTGCAATGCCCTAGGCCTCAAAGTTCCTCCCCCATACCTCCCTACCCAGGCCTGAATGACACATAAGAAATAAGGTCTGCCAAGGCCAAGCCATGCTGCACACCTACCCCACAGGGGTTAAGGTCCAACTTGGACCAGGGACTGGGAGAAAAAAGGATTGAATCGTCTGCATTACTCATTTATAAAAGGGAGATGCAGGCATGAGGGGATAAAGTACATACATAAAGGACATTTTCCTCTGTCCACCTCCCCACACCTGTCTGGTACTTGGAGGACTTTCAACTCCATGTTTAAGACATCCCAGTTCTTAAACTCATAACACTCCTGAACTCCATTTTCCTCAGGACATGAATCCTGCAAAGAGATTCTCAGTGGAGAGATAGACAGATGATAGAAATGTTCAGGCACCATTAGAGGAAGGAAAAATTAACCAACAGATTGTACAGAACTAAATTAAGAGAATCTGAAGGCAGATGCAAAAGAGAATGTAATGGGCTTGTGAGATGATCTGGGACAAATGGCTATAGTCTTGACTGGATCAGGACCTACAGAGTGACTGAGTTAGAGCTATGGATAGGAGCATGCACTCGGGATGGCTTTTGTTCTCTAAAGTTAACACCGTCTGTCAGCATTTTCATGGCTGGAACTGAAGCTGGCAAAGGAAGTACAATGGAACAAGAAGGGCTTCTTCAAATACATTAGTAGAAAAAGAAAGCACACAGAAAGTGTGAGGCCACTGCTGAACAAGGAGGAGGCCTTGATAACTGAGGATGCAAAGAAGGCAGAGTTGCTGAATGCCTTCCTTGCTTCAGTCTTTACACCTAAGGCTGAACTCTCCTATGGACTCCAGACCCTGGATGAAAGAGAGGAGGTCAGTACAGACTGGGTTTGGGATCAGATATACAAATTAAACATCAACAAGTCCCTGGGCCCTGATGAGCTGCACCCAAGGGTGCTGAGAGAGCTGCCTGAGGTTGTTGCTCTGCCACTCTTCATCATCTTTGCCAAATGGTGGCAGACAGGAGAGGTGCCTGAGGGCTGGAGCAGAGCCAATGGCACTGCAGGCTTCAAAAGGGGCAAGAAAGAGATTCTAGGGAACTATAGAGCAGGCAGCCTCACCTCCATCCCTGGAAAAATGATGGAGAAGCTCCTGCTGGAGGGCATCTCAAGGCACTTGGAAGAGAAGAAGGTTATCAGGAGTAGTCAGCATGGATTTACCAAGGGGCAGTCAGGCTTGATCAACCTGATAGCATTCTGTGATGTCATAACGGAGTGGGTAGATGCAGGGAGAGCAGTGGATGTAGTCTACCTTGACCTTAGCAAGGCCTTTGACACTGTCTCCCACAACATTTTAGTGAGCAAGCTGAGGAAATGTGGGATGGAAGAGCAGACAGTAAGGTGTGTTAGGAACTGGTTGCATGATAGAGTTCAGAGGGTGGTGGTCAATGGTGCCAGGTGCAGCTGGAGAGCTGTGACTAGTGATGTTCCCCTGTTGCGGAAGGGGGGAAATTGGTGTTAGATGATATTTTATAAAAATATATAATTTATTAATTTTAATATTCTGAGCTCTTGCCACCCCCAACCACTGGATACTAATATTAATATTTGTCCGTTAACACAGTTATGGAAGACATTCTAGGAATAACACCGAACAGCACTATTATTATCTAGTAAACATTCAAACAATAAACAGAGAAAGGGAATCCCTACAGTCAATATGCTGCCTGGGGTGAATACGCCGTTTGCCCAATAGATGGGCCCAAGCTCTTACTGCTTATGGCAGAAGGCAGTAGAGAATTACAGAGGCATTTAAGCATTTATTCTCATATTATTATTACCCACTCATGGGGCTAGCCACATTCCAGACAGTGCCCAAAAGCTTTCAGGGGATTCTGTCTTGTTGGACGCTGTGGTCGGGGTCTCCTGGCTTCAGACAATCCAGGGTCTGCTCCTGGTAACTTGCGGCAGTGGAGTTTACCAGGCAGTGATAAGGCAGCAGGTGTGCAATAGGGTGCATGGCTGCACGGGAGACTGAGCTCTGTAGAGAAAGGCAGGCAACCCAGGCAAATAGCAGCAAGCAGTGAGCCAAATGAGAGTGAGCAAGCAAGCAGGCACCTTGTTTACCTGTGTACCTCGTATTTATCAGATGTGGGCCGAGATTAATGGCCCCTTGGCCAGCAGAATGACCAATCAGGTTGGCAGTTAACCAAAGCATACCATAATAGGCAAGGGCCACAGGCCGTGCTCCCCCAAATATGGGAAGAGCACGGTCCTTGCACCCGGTAGGCCATAAGCTAGATGCGTGGGCTTACACAACTGCATTACACAACCTGGGCCTTGGGCAGGCCAGAATTTATGGTGCCAGGTCTATTGTGCCCCTTTTGTGTTTGTGTCCGTTTAATGTGTTTACCTCTGGTGTGGGCAGAAAAACATGTCCAGGCAAGACAAAGCCTATTTTGGGCCTGTGGGCCCTCCACAACACCCCCAGGGATCAGTGCTGGGGACAGTCCTGTTCAACATCTTCATGATCACATTGATGAGGGAGCAGAGTGTCTGCTCAGCAAGCTTGCTTATGACACCAAGCTGGGAGGCTTGGCTGAGA
>WAAF01017246.1:0-11968 GCA_013400475.1 Tricholaema leucomelas
ATTCTATGATCACCAAAACCTGGAGCTCCTTACACCAGAGCTTACAACCTCCCTGCTTCAGCAGGAACACGTGCCAGGCTTCCCTCTGGTAGAAAGGGTCATTTGCAACACACAGAGCCATGCTCTTCGTGTAGTGGAGCAGTCCTGCACATGAAACACTGCAAAATAGCAACAGCAGTGACAAGGTTGCAGAAGCATTTAGAAGTCAGGAGATGCCTGTCTGCAGGCTGCCTGCATCACCTCTGTGGGTGCCTGTGCTGCAGTCCCTAGTTACATGACAAGAAGCTATTTTCTCCCACAGGGCACTGCCCTGCTCTGTGCACACTGTGGGGGTACTCACTTGGTGAGCAGCCTTAGACTGGCTTTATTTTTTCCTCCTTCATAGAATCATAGAATGGTTTGGGCTAGAAATGGCCTTAAAGCTAACCAAATTCCAACCTCCCCCTGCTGTGGGCAGGGACATCTTCACCAGGTTGCTCAAGGCCTCATCCCACCTCATCTTGAACACCTCCAGGCAGGTGGCATCCACAGCTTCCCCAGGCAACCTGTTCCAGTATCTCACCACCCTCACTGTAAAGAATTTTTCCCTAATATCCAGTCTAAATCTCCCCTCCTCAAGCTTCAATCCTCATCCCTTCACAGTAAGCCCTTGTAAGAAGTCCTTCCCCAGCTTTCTTATAGGCCTCCTTCAGGTACTCAAGGCTGCTATAAGGTCTCTCCAGAGCCTTCTCTTCTCCAGGCTGAACAGCCCTAGAGCTCTCTCTCTCTCAGGCTGTCCCTGTAGGGGAGGTGTTCCAGCCCTCTGTGGCCCTCCTCTGGACCCACTCCAACAGTTCAATGTCTCCCTTACGCTGGAGGGCACCAGAACTGGGTGCAGTACTGGAGGTGGGGTCTCAGGAGAGCAGGGGGGAGAATCACCTCCCTCCTTCATCTTCCACTCTGCAGCTCCCAGTGCTTTGGTGAAGGCATCTACTGTGATGACACCTCTTCTGTTGAGGCTCTGCTGTCATTCCTGCTTCACAAACAGAAGCACGGGGGGATGAAGGTCAAAGAACCTATTCTGGGTGCCCAGTTTGAAGTAGCCAGGGCAAGATAGTCAGGACTCTCTGTTCAAAGCATGGCTTCCTCTCATGCCTCTCTTTGTTTCCTTCCAGCCCCCTCTTTCATTTATTGCCCTTGTCCAACTTCTGGCTGTTGGGCCCTCGAATGATGAGTTCTGAATTCAAATGCTGCTCTTAGGTTTCAAGTGTTTTGATGGCTGGCTGAAAAGCTGCAGCTGAACTCCACTCTCAGCAATAAGCCTTCCCTTTCCCTGCAAGGTAAACAAGGGGACAGGGAAGGTCACTGCAGGTAAAAAGCCACAGGTCTGAGAAGGAATAACAGGACATCATTAAAACCAAAGTACACATGAGCAACGTGGAGAGCTCTTCACCTCTCCTCCCCTCCCTGACTTCCACAGACTCCAGCACAGCACAAGAAAGATGCATCTCTGACAGAAAAAAATGCTTTTTTCCTCCACAGTGGACTTGGTACTTGAGGTTTGGTTCCATCAGTGCTTCAGTGGCTGTGGAAGAACTGTGTGTGGAGAAGGGGAGAGCAGAGCCATGGGAGGGCAGAGGGAAGCAGCGGTCAGCAGTACTGGCAGCTGTACCAGATGTGTATTTGTTGTGTTGGGAATAGCTTGGACTTGTGGCACTTGGTTAAATACCAGCAAAACTCTGATGGTGAAGCTACAGTGTTCCTCATGACATGTTCCCAACACCCTAGAGCCTTTGGGGACCAGCAGCAGTGCAGAACACTCTGTGCTTTCAGCTGCCCAAGCACTCTCCATTCACATGAGGACAGGACACAGAATAGTAGAGTTGTTTAGGTTGGAAAAGTCCTTTAAGATCATCAAATCCAACCGTTAGCCCAGCACTGCCAGGTCACCACTAAACCACCTCCCTCAGCACCTCATCTACACATCTTGGAAATGCCTCCAGAGATGGTGGCTCCACCACTTCCCTGAGCAGCCTGTTCCAGAGCTTTGCAACCCTTTGGGCGACTAAATTTTTCCCAATGGCACAACTCGTGGCCATTTCCTGGTGTCTTACCACCTGTTACTTGGAAGAAGAGACTGATCTCCACCTCACTACAACCTCCTTTGTTCTGGACACCCTCCAGGCAAGAGCTCCCAGCATGTTCACTCTTTATTTCTGTCTACAGAATTTTCTCTCCAGGTAGGCTTTGGGTGACCACAACCTGTGTCCCACACCTGAAAATACCCTCTAGACTCAAGACATTGCATTTGGCTTTGGCAAAGGAAACAATGGGGTGGTGATGGCCATGGCCATCTCTGGAGGGGATTCCTTTGACCACTTTAGCCAGTGGCTGATGAACATGCAAAGGCCAAGTGGAGGACAGGAGCAGAGGAGATGAGCAAAACACCACTGAATTGGAATGGACTGCCCAGGGAGGTGGTGGAGTCACCATCCCTGGAGGTGTTCAGGAAAAGCTTGGATGAGGCACTTGGTGCCATGGTCTAGTCAGTTGTCTAGGGCTGGGTGCTAGGTTGGACTGGATGAGCTTGGAGCTTCCAACCTGATCAATGCTATGATTCTGCTCTATGATTCTATGAGCTGAGACCTTGAAAGGCCCCTGGGCTGTGGGTTTGAGTAGGAGGGAACTGAGAAGGACATGGGGGCAGGAGGGATGGTGAATCATCACAGAGCAATGCATGAATGGCTCCGAAGAGGACCTTGCACACATCTGTCTGGGCTTTTCCCACTGCCACAGGGGATTCCTGCGCTCCTCCTTGCTACTTCCTTCAGCGCCGGAGCTCTGCGCCGCCGTTGCTGTTGGAAACTGCACTACTTCATAAGCAGGCATGCAGGAGAGCTCAGGTCTGCAGGCACAACACCAAAGCAGCCCGAGGACACTCAGAGGCAGGAGAGCCAATTAGTTGTAATCCAGCGCATGTAGAAACGTTGGGTCAAAGGGAGAGCATCTCAAACCCAGCCTCCCACTCAGAGCGGGACCAGAGCCAGGCGGTCAGCCGCGACCTCAGCTAGCCAAGTTCTAAAACCACAAGCATGGAGGCTGCACCAGCTCAGAGGGTTTCTGTCCCTGGCAGCAGAACCTTGCAATGAAAACCTTTCCTACGTACAACCTGAGCCTTCAAAGCCCCAGTTTGGTTACAGTTTGGCATGGTAGAGAGGAATCATAGAATCAACCAGGTTGGAAGAGATCTCTAAAATCATCCAGTCCAACCTAGCACCCAGCCCTATCCAGTCAACTAGACCATGGCACTAAGTGCCTCAGCCAGGCTTCGCTTGAATACCCAGGGATGGTGACTCCACCACCTCCCTGGGCAGCTCATTCCAATGCCAATCACTCTCTCTGGCAAGAACTTCCTCCTAGCATCCTAACATATCATTTCTGATCATCTAAGAAACATTGCTTCTGATCATCCAAGCTGACTTTGGCTGTGTCTCTGCAGCCACTCTTTGATGTTTCGCAGCCAGCTCTTAACTCATCTAGCAGCCTACTCAGGACTTTCTTCTTGCTGTTTGCACCACTTGCTCCTAGCAAAGGCACAGAAACTCACCTTTCAAACCCTGCTCTGCTCTCCCCAAACCAGGACAGCAGACAGAGCATCTCTGGGTACACCTGCAGGGATGAGTCACCCTGCCACAAGCATCTCCCATGGGACTCAGCCCTGTCTCTGTGCTGGTGGCATTCTCTGCGCATGGAGGAGCGCAGGTGGTAGCTTCCACTGCTCTCCAGACTGCTCAGCTAGGGTGAGATGAAGCCCTGGAGCAGGAACTTATAGCCTAGATGCCCTGGTAGACCCAGACACATCCATGAGGGAGCATCCAGAGCATCATGTCCTGCCCTTATGGCTGAGCTTGAGGTGGAAGTAGCACCAGGGCCGGGTGAGAGGAAGGAGTTGGAAACACTGTTCAAGCCCTATGAGGAGAGGCTGAAGGAGCTGGGGGCGTTTAGCCTGGAGAAGAGGAGGCTCAGGGCTGACCTCATTGTCTTCCAACTACCTGAAAGGTAGCAAGGTGGGGGTTGGTCTCTTCTGCCAGGCAACCAGCAACAGAGAAAGGGGACACAGTCTCAAGTTGTGCCAGGGGAGGTCCAGGCTGGATGTCAGGAGGAAGTTGTTGGCAGAGAGAGTGATTGGCATTGGAATGGGCTGCCCAGGGAGGTGGTGAAGTTGCCGACCCTAGAGGTGTTGAAGCAAAGCCTGGCTGAGGCACTTAGTGCCATGGTCTGGTTGATTGGACAGAGCTGGGTGCTAGGTTGGACTGGATGAGCTTGGAGGTGTCTTCCAACCTGGCTGCTCCTATGATTCTTCTGTATGGAAACCATCCTCTGTCCCAGTTCATTCACAGGCAGTTTTCATAGAATGACAGAATCATTTTGGCTGGAAGAGACCTTTAATACCAAGTCCAACTATTAACTCAGCAAAGACCTCTCCATAAGTCCCTGCCATTCTGTGATTGCAGTTTCCCATTAGATCTGATCTGGGAAGTCTCCAGTTCTCATTCAACCCACTGGCACATTCATGGCCAAGCAGTGACAGACCACAAGGCACTTCCCACTGATGTCCCCATGATTACATCACACATAGCATAAAACCCCCAGTATGGCTCTGACCTTTAGGTGGGGGGGAGGTTTGACCAAGTTTGGCATGACCTTAGTAAGATCTGTGAAGCATCAGGATGAGAAAATGATTATGAAGCTGTAAAATGGCAGCAACAACTTCACAGTTATCACTGACACTGGGTGGGGGGAAGGAGCTGTCTGGAAGGCAAGGTAACAGGGAGATTGTTGGTGGTTCTTCCTCTGACCCTTTCATGCTTCATGCTTGCAGTGTAATTGGTGCTCATTATTTCTTTTTGCTTCTAATTTCACAATGAATATGAACAGGACAAGCCTGGATGCAAATAGAAACCTTTTGGTACTGAAAGGACCCCAGGGGAGTCACTCCAACCACCCCACCACCAGCACTGAGTCACCACCAGCCCCCAGCAGCTTCGTGCAGAGGCTGTGAGGGCACACAGGGGGGATGAGGCAGAGCTGCCTGTCAAAACGTCTTCTGATGAGAGGCTGAAAGGAAGTTGTTTAGCCTGGAGGAGAGGCTGAAGGGAGACCTTCTTACTCTTTACAACTGCCTGAAAGGAGGTTGTAGCCAGGTGGGTGTTGGTCTCTTGTCCGTAGTAACAAGTGGTAGGACAAGAGGAAATAGGCTCAAGTTGCACCGGGGGAGGTTTAGGTTGAATATTAGAAGAAACTTCTTCATTGGAAGTCATCTTAAACACTAGGACAAGGAGCAGTGGGTGTAAGTTGCAGCACCACCTCAACACAAGGGGGAACTTCTTTACTGTAGGGGTCACAGAGCACTGGAACAGGCTCCCCAGAGAGGTTGTGGAGTCTCCTTCTCTGGAGACTTTCCAGGCCTGTCTGGATGTGTTCCTCTGTGATCTGTGTTAGGTAGTACTGTCCTGCTCTGGCAGGGGGGTTGGACTCGATGATCTCCTTGGGTCCCTTCCAACCCCTAACAACCTGTGATGCTGTGACTGGAACAGGATCCCCAAGGAGGTAGTAGAATCCCCATCCCTGGAAGTGTTTAAAAGACACAGAGATGCAGTGCTGAGGGACATGTTTCAGCACCAGACTTGGTAGAGTTTGAGAGTGATTGGACTCCATGGGCTTAAAGGTCTTTTCCAACTGGAACAATTCTGTGTTTCTAGGGGGGGTGTGTGTGAGAGATGGAGGCGGGGGAGGAAAGTCCTCTTTTCTTGGTTTGGCAAAGAGAGGAAAGAAAAGTTAATGCTGCAGCCTAGTGGAGATAAGGCATCTGTGCAGATCTCCAGCAGAGCTAATTCAGGCTTGGGGAAGCAAAGCAGAAGGTGGTGCAATTTGTGCCTTGTAGCACATGCTGGTGGAGGCCATAGCACAGCAAGCCAAGGTAAGGCAGCTCCTTTCCACATGATTGCAAATCTGAGAGCATCTCCTGCAATGTGTTCAGGTTTCTAGGGCCAGGAGGATGCTCAGAGGGCTGGAGCAGCTCTGCTGTGAGGACAGACTGAAAGAGCTGGGGCTGTTCAGGCTGGAGAAGAGAAGGCTCCAAGGTGACCTCATTGTGGCCTTCCAGTATCTGAAGGAGGCCTACAAAAAAGCTGGGGAGGGACTTTTTAGGCTCTTAGAGAGTGACAGGACTGGGGGGAATGGAGCAAAGCTGGAGGTGGGGAGCTTCAGAGTGGATGTGAGGAGGAGGTTCTTCAGCATGAGAGTGGTGAGAGGCTGGAATGGGTTGCCCAGGGAGGTGGTTGAGAACCCATCCCTGGAGGTGTTTAAGGCCAGGTTGGCTGAGGCTGTGGCCTGCCTGATCTAGGTTAGGGTGTCCCTGGGCATGGCAGGGGGGCTGGAACTAGATGATCATAAATAATCATAGAATGATTATCATAGTTGATCCTTGTGGTCCCTTCTAACCCTGCCTGATGCTATGATTCTAGAAGGTGCTTGGCACAGCTGTAAATTATATTCTCCTGGGAAGGTTCTTTAGCCTGGAGAAGAGGAGGCTCAGGGCAGACCGCATTGCTGTCTACAACTACCTGAAGGGAGGTTGTAGCCAGGTGGGGGTTGGTCTCTTCTGCCAGGCAACCAGCAGCAGGACAAGGGGACACAGTCTCAAGTTGTGCCGAGGGAGGTCTAGGCTGGATGTTAGGAGGAAGTTGTTGGCAGAGAGAGTGATTGGCATTGGAATGGGCTGCCCAGGGAGGTGGTGGAGTCACTGTCCCTGGGGGTGTTCAGGAAAAGCCTGGATGAGGCACTTAGTGCCATGGTCTGGTTGACTGGATAGGACTGGGTGCTAGGTTGGACTGGATGATCTTGGAGGTCTCTTCCAACCTGATTGATTCTATTCTATTCTAAATACCTCCCTAGACCTAGCACAGCACAAATTTGACTGTACATGGGCTGCAAAAGACATCTGCTGCTCTCAGTGTCCCCTTGTGATCCCAGCTGTGCTGCCAACTATCTCATGCTGCCCCAGAAGGAGCTGGAATCACAGCAGAGCCTGTTTGCTGAGTGGAATGAGGGAAGGAAAAGACTTTGGCACGAGGGAGAATTGCCTGGTGCCTGCAGCTGTGTAAACCTGAGCTTTGGAGAGCGGCAAAGCTGATGTGGTGGCATGGTCTGAGACTAGCCACCAAGTGAAGAGGGATAGTGTCTGCCTACTGAGTCCTATGTCCAATGGCTCCTGTAGGTGGGTGGCCTGGGGAGCATTCAGTGGCTAAATCTCTCTGCTGAGACCTTGCATGAGTTTGTACATCCAGGAAGGCTTGACATGGGGGAAGAATCAGGCAGAGCTCCATAGCAATGCCTGGGACATGGCCTCCTGCCTGGCCAGCATCACGCTCGTGCTGAGAGCATCTGCAGAACTGAGCTGCCTCTGAGATTAAAGAACAGCTGAGCTGGAGATTAGCAGCCCCACATTTTGGCTGTAGACACTGCAGTTGGCATCCAGCTGCCTGGTATCTCCCCTACAGGAACTCATGACTGCACTAGTTTTAGCAGCTCACAGAGAGGAGCTAATGGTCAGAGCCACTCTGGCACTGAGGAGACCTTGTGCATCTAGTGACAGGTTGGTTACATCACAGCTACTGACTTTTATCCCTTCTGAACACAGAGGAGACAAGGGAGAGAAGACAAATGGCAAGGGAGGTTATTGAGTGCTAACTCGTGGGTGCATACCTGCAGGTGGGTTTGAACCTGCTGTCCTGTGTGTTCAGCCTGGATCAGGGAACTGGTGGCAGCCCTTAAACATGGTACTCAGACACTGACAGCACCTGGGCCTGAAGCCCTGCTCACTCCATGTCTCTTGCCTTCAGATCATAGAATCATAGAATGGTAGAGGTTGGAAGGGACTTCTGAGGGTCATTCAACCCCCTGCTAAAGGATGTTTGCCTAGTTCAGGTTGCACTGGAATGCATCCAGGTGAGTCTTGAAAGTCTCTAGAGAAAGACACTCCACCAATTCTCTGGGCAGCCTGTTCCAGTGCTCCATCACCCTCAAATGAAAGAAGATTCTCCCTAAGTTCAAGTGGAACCTCCTGTGTTCTGGTCTGTATGCCTTGCCCCTTGTGTCACCACTGGTCACTACTGAGAATAGTAGAATAGTAGAATCAACCAGGTTGGAAGAGACCTCCGAGATCATCCAGTCCAACCTAGCACCCAGCCCTAGTCAATCAACCAGACCATGGCACTAAGTGCCTCAGCCAGGCTTTGCTTCAACACCTCCCAGGACACCGACTCCACCACCTCCCTGGGCAGCCCATTCCAATGCCAATCACTCTCTCTGCCAACAACTTCCTCCTAACATCCAGCCTAGACCTCCCCTGGCACAACTTGAGACTGTGTCCCCTTGTTCTCTTGCTGCTTGCCTGGCAGAAGAGACCAACCCCACCTGGCTACAGCCTCCCTTCAGGTAGTTGTAGACAGCAATGAGGTCTGCCCTGAGCCTCCTCTTCTGAAGGCTGCACACCCCCAGCTCCCTCAGCCTCTCCTCATAGGGTTTGTGTTCCAGGCCTAGGCCCATCCTCATGACCCTTTAGATACTTCTAGACATTTATAAGCACCCCCCTCAGTCTGCTCTTCTCCAGGCTGAACAGCTCCAGGTCTGCCAACCTCTGCCTGCTGTAATAGCGATGCTCCAGCCCCCTGATCATCTTCATGCCCCTGCACTGGACTCTTTTCCAGTAGTTCCCTGTCCTTCTTGAACAGAGGAGCCCAGAACTGGACACAGTATTTCACAGAATCATTAAGGCTGAGAAAGACCTCTAAGGCCATGTAGTCCAATCACCAACCCAACACCACCCTGCCCACTACAGCATGTCCCCAAGTGCCACATCTACACACTTCTTGGTCATCTCCAGGGACGGTGAATGCAGCACTTCCTGGGCAGCCTGTTCTAGTGCTTGACCAATATTTGCCAGGCAAAACTTCTCCCCTGGTGCTGCTGCCCTCTGAATTGTCATAATTGTCAGCTGGGTTGAGCATTGCACATTTGCCAGGCAAAACTTCTCCCATGGTGCTGCTGCCTTCTGAATTGTGATAATCTTCAGTGAGGTTGAGCATTGCACGGTGGAGAAAGCAGGGAAAGAGGATGAAGGAGGCTGGTTAGGAGTATCAGCAGGAGGAAAATGAGGAGAGATGAAGTGTTGGAGGAGCAGAGAGGAACACACCAGCTTGAGGCAGCTGTGAGGAGGCCAACAGCTGGAAGCCAAAAATAAACCTGAATGGTGAATCAGTTTGCTCTGAGGAATGGGTAAATTGGAGAAAGCAGCATCAAAGAGGAGAGGACAGGACAACTGATGGACTGAATGTGCAGAAAAAGCTCCAGAGCAGTGAATCACCTCCCTGAAAAGCTCCTTTTCCCGAAACAAGGCAGTGATGAAGCAGAACAGTAAGCAGAGACAAAATCAATCAGTGATGTGGTGAAGGGAAGTCATCTCCTGCTGAAGGAACATGCGGAAGTGGCCAGCCCGAAGACCAGGACTCAACATGAGCAGGCAGACAAATCACTGGTGAGCAAGCTGTGGTGATGGGGCCCAGCTATGGGAGACATCAGGTGCAGTGACATCAGGTGCAGTGATTCATGAGTGTGTCCATCAAGCAGAGGTGGTGCAGGGCTGCCATGGGGCCCTGGAGCATCTGTGTCGCTGTGCCTGAGTGATGAGATGACAAAGAATTGCAGGCTGGGAAGGGTAGGTTGGACATGCAGAGGCAGCGATGCTGGGCATTCAGAGTCACAGAAGGGACCCTCGCAAGTCATCTTGGCCAACCCCCGTGCTGCCTGTATTGATAATGGTGACTGCCCTGAGACAGGTGCAGGACCTTGCACTTTGTCTGACTGAACCTCCTGAGGTTCTCCTGAGCCCACTTTTCCAGCCTGTCCAGGTCCCTCTGGGTGGCATGCATCCCTCAGCCTTACCAGCCACACCGCCCAGCTCCGTGTCGCCTGCAGACTTGCTGAGGGTGCCTCACCGGCTAGATCAGAACCCTCCGTGTCAAGGTCTACACAACTCGGTGGGGATGGAGGGGCTCCCACCACACGTCCTTGAGGCATGCAATGAGGGCTCCAAACCCAAGGACCAGATCTCAACGGGCCAAAGGGAAGAGCATTCTCCACAGATGGTGAAGCTGTGCTGTGCTCACGTCTGCTGATGTGAGGCCACCTTGACACTAGAGGGAAGCAGAACCGTGTTCAGGGAGCTGGGCTGGCACTGCTGGCATCACCAGAGTTGCTGTGGTAGCAGCGTCGAAACAGTGAGCAGAAGCACTCACTCAGAGCGTCTGTGACTGCTGAAGAAAGGGGACACCTTCCTCACCTGGGGCTGGACAGAGCTCCGGTGAAGGGTGGTGGATAAAAGCCACAGGGAGAGGGAGCAGCTGAAGTGATGCTGGGCCATATAGACCAGTTATTACTCTTCATGGTCTGGGTCTCATGTCCTCTCCAGTGCCTCTCACTGGTGGTGAGCTGGCATTGAGGGCCGACATAGGGCCCGAGGAACCACCACAGTTCAGTATCACGACCAGCAGGGTTGACTGGGGACTGACTCTGCAGAAGAGCCATGAAATGCTCTTGGGAACACTGCTTATCAGAGCATCTCTCTGCCACAGCCCTGACTGGAGCAGAACCCTCCAGGGATGGGTTAACCAGAGGGACTGGATGTGTAAGGACAAGGGAGACATAAGGTGGCAGGAAGAGAACAGCATCCCAGATTGCTCTAGGAGGGATAGCAGTGGTGTTTGTGCTCAATGCTGCTGCTGCTGCCAGTCAGTGCACCTCTGGGGAACATGCAGAACGTGCTCACAGAAACCACACCAGCCACCTGCTGCTCTGAGACCTGGAAGTTTTCTTCTCTGTGAAGACAAGCAACCAAAGAAGTCATTTCCTCCTTTGGCCCTAGAGAAGTGGAGGATTCCTCTCCTCTCCCTATGTTCTGGGTTTGCCTACACTCTGAGAGCCCTCCCTTGGGGCTGGCTTGGCCACAAGCCACCTTAGAGTCATAGAATCAGTCAGGGTTGGAAGGGACCACAAGAATCATCTAGTTCCAACCCCCCTGCCATGGGCAGGGACACCCTACCCTAGATCAGGCTGGCTTTTAAGCCCATCCACATTCCCTGGGGAAAGCTTCCCCTGAGTCTCCATCAGCTGCAGCTCAGGATAATTTCTCAGTGTGTTTGGAAATAAACACAGCCTGCAAATTTCTCCTGTCTGCTGCTTCTGATGTCATTTTGACACAAAGTCAACCTCTTCCCCAGTGGCTGCCAGGAGTTTAGTTCAGTAACAGATCTTGCAACCAGAGCTCTGCCCATGTCAGTACAAGCCTCAGTCATTGCTGTTCTACCACAGCAGGTCATGCAGCCAAGAACTGCCAAGGCTTGCTGCTTTAGCTGGCACAAGACTGGAGTTCTCTGCCAGCTTCACAAAACAGAGGTAAATTTGCTGTTTTTTCTCAATCCTGTCTCCTGTGGAGAAATTTCTGGGCATTTTGTTAGCTAGACTGTGCCAGAGCAGCTCAGTCATGGGAAACTGCAATCACAAAATGGTAGGGGTTGGAAGTGACTTCTGGAGATCATCTGGTCCAAATGATCCTTTTGCAGGATGGAAGGCACAAGTATGGATGTGATGCCTCCAAGTTTCTTGGGGGGAAGGTAGGATGTCAGCAGAAGACACAAGAGGACAATCTTAGATTGGATATTAGAATCATGGAATCAACCAGGTTGGAAGAGACCTCCAAGATCATCCAGTCCAACCTAGCACCCAGCCCTAGACAATCAACCAGACCATGGCACTAAGTGCCTCATCCAGGCTTTGCTTCAACACCTCCAGGGACGGCAACTCCACCACCTCCCTGGGCAGCCCATTCCAATGCCAATCACTCTCTCTGCCAACAACTTCCTCCTGACAT
>WAAF01017246.1:16851-26946 GCA_013400475.1 Tricholaema leucomelas
ACAGTGAGGGTGGTAGGGCACTGGAATGGGTTGCCCAGGGAGGTGGTGGATGCTTCCTCCCTGGAGGTGTTTAAGGTCAGGCTGGATGAGGCCTTGGGTGAGCTGCTCTAGTGGGAGGTGTCCCTGCCTGTGGCAGGGGGTTGGAGCTGGATGATCCTTGAGGTCCCTTCCAACCTAAACCATTCTATGATTCTATGATTCTATGATTCTAAGCCCCAGCAAGGGAGATGTTTGTGTTGCCTGCAACACCATGAGTGATTAAATATAACAAGTTTGAGGCATGTTCTACTAATCCTAAAAGAAAAGAACATCTCCAACTGCCAAGAACATCTCCAGCCACCACTGTGATTGTGGAGTCTTGAATCCACACCTAGTCCTGACCTTATTTTGAACAGCCACGAGCCACAAAACAGGCACTTAGAGGGAGAGCTACCTGCAAATACCCCAGACCACTGCTTGTCCAGCATTAGCTCTCCCAGTTCCTCTCACACTCAGCAGGTGGGCAGCACTTGATCCCATCAACAGCAACCCTCCCCCCCCAGCTCTTAGAGGTTCTTCTGTGTTTGCATTCTATGGCCAGAAGAATCATGAGCCAACACCATCCCATCTCCACCTGCTTTGCTCCCATCCATTCTCACCTCATGCAGCTTCCTCCAGGCTTTGTGGAGCACATTTTCCCAGAGCTGCACAGAAAGAGATCACAATAAGGAATGTATGCCCAGGTATTTTTTTCCCAAGTGCCTGGAAACCTTTAACAGGAGGTTCATGCGGGAGGGGAGAGGAGGAAGATGAGCTGGAGAAGAAACAATAGCTTTAAGAAGGAGCAAACTGGTGTTTGTGACTTCTGCCAAATCAGTGGTCCAAGTGAAATCAATGGGTGCTTCTTTCTCCCTGAGGAGGTGTCCCTTCAAAGGGGCAGAACTGGGAACTGAGGTTCCTCCCAAGAGGAATTGGGGATTTGGAGCAGCCTGGCACACCACATCGGGCATGGCTTTGTCTGGTAGGAGGTAGCCAGGCATGATGTCCAGTGCCAGCCAGGTTGGAAGAGACCTCCAACATCATCCAGTCCAACCTAGCACCCAGCCCTAGCCAGTCAACCAGACCATGGCACTAAGTGCCTCATCCAGGCTTTTCTTCAACACCTCCAGAGATGGCAACTCCACCACCTCCGTGGGCTCTCATTCTGCTCCCATCCCCTCACTGCACCAGATTGTCTGTTTTGAAAGGGGATTTTGCTGTTCTTCCACACTCAGGGGTAAGAAACCAGCATGTGACCTTCTTGCCTTCTGCTTTTCACTTTCTGATTGTAAGCATCTGTGCTGATGATCCCACATGCTCCCAGTCAGCAAGTTTCCCCTGCATGACTGGAGTTGTTTCTAGCTCAGAAAACACAGGAGGGAAAACTTCCCTCCACTTCCCATCTGTGGCACGTATTTGCTCTTGAGAGTTGTGCTGGCCATTGAACATCAATAAAAGTTCAAGCACTCAGAATCCTGATCCTCCTGAGGCAGTGGTGCAGAGAAGAGTGTTGGACATAATGCTGCCGATCAGGTCGTCCTCTTCTTGTGCACACATGTGAGCCCAGCTGCCACAGAACCGTGGTCAGAACCTTGAGTGAGCATCTGCATGCATGTAGGGCATTAGTCATGTCTTTGTCTGGTGCCTGGGACCACATCCCTCCTTTCATGGTCCAAAAAGCCTCGAGAAATTCCCCTGGGTGCTGAGTTGCAGTGTGGTGTTGTCTCAGTCAGTGTCTCCCTGTCTCTGTTACAGTGCTGTAATGACTGGAGATCATAGAATCATAGAATGGTTGAGGTTGGAAGGGACCTCAAGGATCATCCAGCTCCAACCCCCTGCCATAGGCAGGGACACCTCCCACTAGAGCAGGCTGCTCAAGGCCTCATCCAGCCTGGCCTTAAATGCCTCCAGGGAGGAAGAGATGATTGACTTTGTAGCCTATGTTGAGAATGACTGCGGTAAGAGATTTAGGAGTTGTTCAGCCCAGAAGAAAGGGCTGCAGGGAAACCTCATTATGGCTTTTCAGTACTTAAAGGGGCCTATAAGAAAGATGGGAAAAGATTTTTTAGCAGGGCCTGTGTTTGGGATGAGATTTAATAAGGCCAAGTGCAGGGTTTTACACTTTGGCCACAACAACCTCAAGCAGCACTACAGGCTGGGGACAGAGAGGCTGGAGAGCAGCCAGGCAGAGAGAGACCTGGGGGTGCTGGTAGGTAGTAGCTGCAGATGAGGCAGCAGTGTGCCCAGGTGGCCAAGAAAACCAATGGCATCATGGCCTGTATCAGGANTGTCTGGATGAGGCACTTAGTGCTTTGGTATGATTGACTGGACAGGGCTGGGTGCTAGGTTGGACTGGATGAGCTTGTACATCTCTTCCAACCTGGTTGATTCTATGATTCACTGCTGAACCTTCCTCAGAGGACTCAGGGACAGCAAAAATTCTGCCCATCACTGCAGTTGCAATAGATACAAATGAGCTGCAGAACTTCATGGAAGAGTGGTCTTCATTTGCCTCAGCTAAAGACCAAATCTACAAGGGATGTGATGGCAGCTGCACAGACATTCAGCTGAAGGAAACTTTCAGGGATTAAGAATCATAGAATGGTTTAGGTTGGAAGGGACCTCAAGGATCATCCAGCTCCAACCCCCTGCCATAGGCAGGGACACCTCCCCCTAGAGCAGGTTACTCAAGGCCTCATCCAGCCTGGCCTTAAACACCTCCAGGGAGGAAGCATCCACAACCTCCCTGGGCAACCTGTGCCAGTGTCTTACCACCCTCACTGTAAAGAACTTCCTCCTAACATCCAGTCTGAATCTCACCTCCTCCAGCTCAAACCCAATCCCCCTTTTCCTGTCATTATAAGACCTTGTCAATAGTCCCTCCTCAGCCTTCCTGTAGGCTCCCTTCAGATACTGGAAAGCCACTCTAAGGTCTCCTCGAAGCCTTCTCTTCTCCAGGCTGAAGAGCCCCAACTCTCTCAGCCTGTCCTCATAGCAGAGCTGCTGCAGCCCTCTGAGCATCTTTGTGGCCTCCTCGGGACTTGCTCTAACAGTTCCATGTCCTTCCTGTGTTGGGGGCTCCAGAACTGCACACAGTACTGCAGGTGGGGTCTGAGGAGAGCAGAGTAAAGGGGGAGAATCCCCTCCCTTGCCCTGCTGCCCACACTGCTCTTGCTGCAGCCCAGCACAGGGTTGCTGTCTGGGCTGCATGTGCACACTGCAGGCTCTTGTTGAGCTTTTCATTAACCAAGTTCCACAGGTCCTTTTCCTCAGGGCTGCTCTCAGCCATTTGCCACCCAATTATTTGGGTTTTTTTTTACGTTTTGGAAGGATGTTGGTCAGAAGCACACCAGATGTTGTTGAGCACACCAGATGTTGTTGGTCAGAAGCACACCAGATGTTGTTTAATCAGGCAGCTTTGGAATCTTCCACACCTTCAAGGCACATTTTCACCAGTTAGTAATTTTCAGGGTAACTGAGCAAGACTGAATTTTATGACATGGTGGTGGCAGGAAAACAACTCCAAAAAATATGAGTCATTTGATCTCAGGCACATAGTAAATTGACAGCAAACTCAAGCAGAGTCATAAGATTAGAGATCAAGATGTGTGGCTGACCTCACTTCCCAACCAAACCCCAGAAGAAATGATACTTGTGGTTCACTTGAAGAACATCCCATAACAGAGACCCTCATTACCTTACCAGAGAGCCCATTCCAGTGCTCAGAAAGATAGAGAAACCTTTTTACTGTCTGCTTCTGGGTGCTTTCATCTCTGCATGTGTCACACCTAACTTCTGCAATGTACAGCAGATCAAAGTTCCTCCTGGTTGTATTATGATGGTCAGAGGACATATGAAGGAACCAAACTTGGTAGTTGGAGAACAGTTTCACTCGATGAGGAGGCTCTGAGGTGACCTTCTTGTGGCCTTCCAGTATCTGAAGGGGGCCTGCAAAAAAGCTGGGGAGGGACTTTTTAGGCTCTCAGGGAGTGACAGGACTGGGGGAAATGGAGCAAAGCCGGAGGTGGGGAGAGTCAGAGTGGCCATGAGAAGGAAGTTGTTAGCATGAGAGTGGTGAGAGGCTGGAATGGGTTGCCCAGGGAGGTGGTTGAGGCCCCATCCCTGGAGGTGGGTAAGGCCAGGCTGGCTGAGGCTGTGTCCAGCCTGATCTAGGGTAGGGTGTCTGTGGCCATGGCAGGGGGGTTGGAACTAGATGATCCTTGTGGTCCCTTCCAACCCTAACTGAGTCTATGATCTTAAGAGTCTTTTCCAACCAAAATTATTCTGATTTTCCATTGCTCCAAAACAGTTTTGTGTTATCTTTTGGCCTTTCTGGTTTAGTTCCAGAATGCTTAATACAAGGAGGTTCAAACTAGCCTAGTTCCACTTTCTGTATGCCATTCCTGATTTTGAGATCAATGAGGTCTCAAATTCATTGGCTACTGGAATGGGCTGCCCAGGGAGGTGGTGGAGTTGCTGTCCCTGGAGCTGTTCAAGGCAGGATTGGACGTGGCACTTGGTGCCATGGTCTAGCCTTGAGCTCTGTGGTAATGGCTTGGACTTGATGATCTATGAGGTCTCTTCCAACCTTGGTGATACTGTGAGACTGTGAGATATGCTGTACCTGTAAGGATGCTTTCTTTGTTCAGAGAACTTTGTACTTAAGAGCTCATTGTTGTTCATTCGAGACTGAGAAGCAAGCCAAGCCTGCAGGCATACCTGTGTTTAGCTACAAGCATTTCCAAATCTGATCTTTTCCAAAACAGATGAAGTAAAACATAGTTAGACACAAGATCATTCACTAAGGGAGAGAGAAGATTTTGGGACCTAAAATAAAGATGTAACTTCTGCATTATTTCCCCTGTTCCCTGGCTCATGTAAGGAAGCTTTTAGAATCATAGAATCAGTCAGGGTTGGAAGGGACCACAAGGATCATCCAGTTCCAACCCCCCTGCCATGAGTAGATGGGACAGGCAGTCACCAGAAATGGTGTGCTCTGGATTGAACCTTTCTAGAGATCTTTTTCCAGCCCTCTTGGCTGTGCTGTGTGTGGCGTTTTCAGAATTACAAGTGTTTTATGCTGGTTGTATCGAGGTAGGGAGACATCAGCTGATGATTTAGGAGTTTGCAGCTGACAAAGATGTGGGGCTGGACCACCAACAGGTGAGTGACAGACACTCTTTATAAACCCCTCTGCCTTCCCAAAGGGAAGAGAAAAGGAATTAGAGAGAGACACTAATGGGTTGGGAAAGAAATTGAAACTTGAAAAGCTTTAGTGAAAATAACAATAAAATGAAAGAGGTACCAGCAGGACAAAGGAGGTTATTCTGCCCCTGTACTTAGCACTGCTCAGGCCACACCTTGACTCCTGTGTCCAGTTCTGGGCTCCTCAATTCAAGAGAGATGTTGAGATACTGGAAGGTGTCCAGAGAAGGGCGACAAAGCTGGTGAGGGGCCTGGGACACAGCCCTGTGAGGAGAGGCTGAGGGAGCTGGGGGTGTTTAGCCTGGAGAAGAGGAGGCTCAGGGCAGACCTCATTGCTGTCTACAACTACCTGAAGGGAGGCTGTAGCCAGGTGGGGTTGGTCTCTTCTGCCAGCCTACAGAACAAGGGGACACAGTCTCAAGTTGTGGTGGGGGAGGTCTAGGCTGGATGTCAGGAGGAAGTTCTTTCCAGAGAGAGTGATTGGCATTGGAATGGGCTGCCCAGGGAGGTGGTGGAGTCGGTGTCCTGGGAGGTGTTGAAGAAAAGCCTGGATGAGGCACTTAGTGCCATGGTCTGGTTGATTGGACAGGGCTGGGTGCTAGGTTGGACTGGATGATCTTGGAGATCTCTTCCAACCTGGTTGATTCTATGATACAAAACCAAGTTGAACTCAATTCACTGATGAAAATGACATCACCATCACCAGTGATGCTGGGGGCAGGTAATGGCGACTCAGCTGCAGATGGGAACTGAGTTCTAGAATTGGATTCAGGAACACATGGGTTGGGGTTGAAGGCAGAATGGACAGATTCCTCCTCAGATGATGGCCATTGAAGAAGAGACTTGACTGTGGTGATGGCTCAGCTTTATACTGAGGAGATGACATCTATGAGGTAGAATGCCTTGTTGGTTATTTTAGGGTCTCCTGTCCACTCCTTGCTGCAGCTTCCACCTCCTCCTTACTGTACTCCAACACGGGACACAAGATTTATCTGTGACCTTGTTCTGCACAGGAGCGAGTCTAAGCAAGAGCCTTTCTGCAGCACAGCCCTTGGCAGCGACTCTCCCCATCAGCATTGTCACTGCTAGAAGCAGTCACTGCCCTGAGTTTCAGCAAGTGCAGTTCTGAGAAGAACCTGAGCTGAGAAGTTGAATCACTGACCAGAACTAGTTCTGCTCTAGCTCAAAGGAGGAGGCAGCAGCAGTGCTTTGAGTAGTCCCAGTCCAAGCTGAGATCAGAGCTCAGGAAATCCTGGCTCCCATTCCTGCAGCCAAGGGGGTGCTTTTCTGATCAGCAGAGACAAGTCAAGGGAGGACCAGGTCTGACATTTCTTGTGAGGAATTTCCCCCGTGCTTGCAAGCGAGGTGAACATCGTCATGTTTTGCTGGCAAAACCCAGTTGCAGTTTCATCTTCTGCTGGCTTGGGTAGCTTGGTTCAGAGATAAAGAGCTTTTGTGCTTTGGGGTGAAGATGGAAGACAGCTGGGCCCCAGCCAAAACCACCGTGCCACGGTCTCAGTAGCTGCTGCATATGTGGAAGTGTTGTGCCACTTCCTACATGCAGCAGCTGAACACTGTTGAGCACACAACCCCCTTTCCTGTACTGGGGTTGCTGACACTGAGCACATTTGCTTCCCCTGAGCAGATTTGCTTCCCCCTCCTCCCAAAAACAATTAAAAAGACCAAAAAAAAAGTATCCTGGCTTCACCTTCCCATTTACAAAGCAGCACAGAGAGTTAGTGGCTCCTGGGGAAAGTCCCCTTCCCCACCCCGTGAGATGTCTCAGTGCCATCCACGGAGCACTGCAGTGGGCATTCCTCCTCCTGCATGACATCTCTGTCCCTGGATGAGATGGAGAGAATTCCACTTATTAAACATTTTGGAAAGCAAAACCTTGTTTGCCTTGTGTTGGATTGTTGGTGGAGATTGCTGAGAGCCTGCCAGCTTTCAGGCTAGGAAGGTGGAACCTTCAGGATGAATTTTGTTCAAACAACAGAGTCAGGAAATGTAAAAGCACAAAGTATTTAATACCTTCTGTCTGTTTTCCCTTTGCACATCACTGGGCAGAAGGTAAGTAAAAGAAATTCTCCATACTGGTTTTTTGTTGTTGTTGTTGTTCTTTGGGGGGTTGTTTTGTTTTATTTTGGTTTTCATTTTATCCATAATGTTACCTAACATTGTTTCAATCAAAGAATCACAGAATGCATTGGGTTGGAAGAGACCCTCAAAGGCCCAACTCCCCCCCTGCAGTCCAGCTCAACTAGATCACATTCCTCAGGGCCCCATCTATTTGTCTCTGAATGTCTCCAGGACTGGGGCCTCAACTGTATCTCTGGGCAACCTGTTCCAGTATTTTGCTACCCTCACTGTGGAGAGCTTCCTCCTAATTCAGGGAGGACCTCATTGCTGTCCACAACTACCTGAAGGGAAGTTGTAGCCAGGTGGGTGTTGGTCTCTTCTGCCAGGCAAGCAGCAATAGAACAAGGGGACACAGTCTCAAGTTGTGGCAGGGGAGGTCTAGGCTGGATGTTAGGAGGAAGTTGTTGGCAGAGAGAGTGATTGGCATTGGAATGGGCTGCCCAGGGAGGTGGTGGAGTCACCATCCCTGGAGGTGTTCAAGAAAGGCCTGGATGAGGCATTTAGTGCCATGGTCTAGTTGATTGGATAGGGCTGGGTGCTAGGTTGGACTGGATGATCTTGGAGATCTCTTCCAACCTGGTTGATTCTATGATATGATTCTATAATGCCCAATCTAAATCTAACCTGTTCAGGTTTAAAACCATTGCCCCATATCCTATCACTACAAGCCCTTCTAAACAGTCCTTCCCCAGCCCTCCTGTAGGTCCCCTTCAGGTACTGAAATGCAGTTATTAATTGCAATAGTAATGAAAAATAGTGACTGCAATGTTTGTAGCTTGCACCAAAGTTCATCTTCTACTACACAATCAGGTTGTGACCAGTGAAGAAAGCAACACAGCTCAGAGGTTTTTACCTGCCAGTAGTAAACGTTATTTACTTATCTTCAGGAACAGATTGTTCCCAAGTGCCAATTTGTTTGGATAACTGAGAGTAAATGACATGCAGCCTCTTAAAGGCTACCTAGATAAGAAGCCTGAGAGGCTGCTAAAGGAAAGTAATCTGGAGCACATAGGAGCAGTTTGAGTGTGAACAGTATCTTTGAGCCTGTTCCTCTGTTTTCTCTTCTGTACGCCTGAGCGATTCCCAAGAGCAGTAACAGAAGCTTGGTCTGCAGCATGGCACACAGAGAAAGAATTTCAGAGGAGAGGAGGAGTTTATGTTATAAGCACTGACAAATAACACCCAAATAGCTGGAGGGCACCTGTGATCTTTAAGAGGGATGAGCTGTGTGATGGAATGATCTGGCTGAGCAGTTGCCCTAGGATACAATAAAGAGGGGTGTTACCCTTTTAAACCTGCAGAAGAGTTTTGCTTTGAAAGACTCATTGTGGTGGTTTGGGTGTCCCCTGCCCCCCCCCCCACTTTAGAAATCACCCAGACATCATCATTGTTTTCATTTCATAGCCTATGATCTAGTCCTTCTCACCAAAACATTCTAGCTAGGCTCAAACTAGCACAGTCATAGAGATTTTCATGGCAGCTTCATGCCCCTAACCCAACGTTAGAGTCATAGAAACATAGAATTGTCAGGGTTGGAAGGGACCACAAAGATTGTCTAGGTCCACCCTCCCTGCCATGGGCAAGGACACCCACACTAGATCAGGTTGCTCAAAGCCCTGTCCAGCCTGGCCTCAGAAACCTCCAGGGATGGGGCTTCCACCACCTCGTTGGGCAACC
The DNA here is from genome assembly GCA_013400475.1 of Tricholaema leucomelas. NCBI lineage: Eukaryota > Metazoa > Chordata > Aves > Piciformes > Lybiidae > Tricholaema lacrymosa > Tricholaema leucomelas. Next base: position 25,891 of record WAAF01017246.1, read on the forward strand.
TTTTCCAGAGTCTCAGCACTCTCATGATGAAGAGCTTCTTCCTAACATCCAGTCTGAATCTACCCACTTCTAGTTTTGCCAACTTCCCTGCGCATTTCCAGTTTCCAAATACAGCCAAATCACCTCAGTTTCCAAACAAAGCATCCACAGGGAATGCCCAGAAGTAAATGTAAGGGTTGTAAAAGAAGAGTCACATTCTCAGTGTGGTGTTTCCTGTAGCACACCTCCCAGGAGACGATGCTGGGGCTGATGGTAACAGCTCTGCATTTTCTTCCCACTGAAAAAAACTGAAAAGGATCATTTTGTGCTGATTTCTGTGATGTAGATCTGTGGCTGACTTAAAAACAAGAACCAGAACGTAGGAAACTGTAGCTCTAAACCTGATATTTCCTACTTTCTTACTGCTCCACTCTTACCCACATCGATCTATATCTTGGTCTTGTTTTGAGTTAACTCTCCAGATCTTTTTCATAATGCTCGTGGTTTCATAAAGATTTGCCTTTTGACATTTGAAGTTGGACTTGATTCCATGCTGACTCCTTCCACCCCACTTCTTTTGGCTGAAAGCAACTTCTGTAACCATAGGAAGATGGTTTTTTTCTTTGCCAGATGGAGTCGTTCTAAAGAGAAGAAAAAGGTATGTAGGTGGCAAATTCCAGGTCAGCCTCCTCATTCATTGCTCCTGCAGGGTCATTGTCCACACACTGAGCTCAAGAGATACAGATTTGGCTGCTGCTGAACCTGCACTTCATATCTTGTGAAGCCCAGGCAAGAACAGAAAGATCATCAAAGAATCCTAGAATGGTCTAGGTTGAAAGGGACCTCAAGGATCATCCAGCTCCAACCCTCTGCTACAGGGTCGCACTAGAGCAGGTTGCTCAAGGCTTCATCCAACCTGGCCTTAAACACCTCCAGGGAGGAAGCATCCACAACCTCCCTGGGCAACCTGTGCCAGTGTCTCACCACCCTCACTGTAAAGAACTTCCTCCTGACATCCAGTCTAAATCTCCCCTCTGCCAGTTTAATCACAGAATCACTCAGGTTGGAAGAGACCTC
>WAAF01017246.1:27101-40168 GCA_013400475.1 Tricholaema leucomelas
TGTCCTACTGGCCACACTGCTCCTGATCCTAGTCCAAGCAGAAACAACAGAGGGTTGGCCATGAACAGAGTGGTTTCAGTGCATACCCCACAGGACAGCTTTCATTTTTATTACTTTTTTACAATCTCCCTTCTCCCCCATCTTCCTCTTTTCCTCTTCATCTCCTTTCTTTTCTCCCATCTTCCTCTTTTCATCTTCATCCTTTTCCTCTTTATCTCCCTCCTTTCCCCCCATTTTCCTCTTTTCATATCTATCCCTCACCTGGGAGCCTCCTCTTCTCCAGCTAGAGCCCCAACTCTTTCAGTCTGTCCTCATAGCAGAGCTGCTGCAGCCCTCTGAGCATCCTCCTGGCCCTTCTCTGGCCACGTTCCGGCATCTCCACATCCCTGTTGTAAAGTGGGCTCCAGAACTGGATGCAATACTCCAGCTCCAGAGGTCTCAGCAGAGCACAGTAGAGGGGGAGAATCCTTGGCCTGCTGGCCACACTTCTCCTGATGCAACCCACTAGTTACCTGGGAGGACAGCCTGACTCTCATCTGACTACAACTTCCTTCTAGGTAGTTGTAGAGAGTGAAAAGTTCCTCTCTAAGCCTCTTCTTCTCTAGTGAGGGCACCAAGGTGTGATCCAACCCCAAAGATGAAACGTGCAGAAGCACCTTAAAAAAAACACCCAAGGTTTTATTACTAATGGGGTCTGCCTCTTCCCAGACTGTCTGGGTTCTGCATGCATTCTGAATTTCAGTTTTGCTGGGCTGGTTTCCTGACTGGTGTCAGCAGAAACTTCTGCTTTTGCTTTTCAAGAGCAGAACAGCCTCTGGTTGGACCCATATGGTGTGCTGCAGGTCAGCTGCTGTTGCAGCTTGCCTAGACACGCGGCTGCTGCCACCCAATGCTTCTCTAACCACATCAGCTTCCTTCTCTGCCCCAGAAGACATCCCTGGCTGAGAGATGGCTCCTGGCAGTCGGTCCCTGCTGTGAATTGTGTGTTCTATGGAAGCGCCTTCATCTTGGGAAAGGCATCAAAGAGCCAGCTGAGGTGAGGTCTGAGCTGGCAGGTTTCAGCATTTCCTTGCCTGGTTGTTTTCTGCCTCTCCTTGAGGAAAATCTTCATTCATCACTGAAGAATTTTCTCAATGTTATGGCACATCTCACCCTGCTCAAGTCAGACCTGCAGATCCATCAGCCTTTCGTGTTCCCATTCCTCTTTCTCCTACCTGGAAAGGTGGGTGCTGCCTGTAGGCAACACTTTCAAAACCATGTGGGTGCAGAAACCCACAAAACAAAGGAAATGCTGAGTTTAGCTTACCACAGATCTTGACTCACCATATCTTGTTGGCATACTCCTGTAAATACCCATTTCGGATTCCCCCACTTGCTACATTTGTATATTAAACCTGTTCTCCTCATGTTTACATTGAAAACAAGCATTGGATTCTGCATCCACAGCAGGGAAACTCAGGATTTTCTCACACATCCCATTGGTAGTGGCTATGTTCCATGAATCATAGAATCAACCAGGTTGGAAGAGACCTCCAAGATCATCCAGTCCAACCTAGCACCCAGCCCTAAACAATCAACTAGACCATGGCACTAAGCGCCAACCTAGCACCCAGCCCTAGCCAGTCAACCAGACCATGGCACTAAATGCCTCAGCCAGGCTTTTCCTGAACACCCCCAGGGACGGTGACTCCACCACCTCCCTGGGCAGCCCATTCCAATGCCAATCACTCTCTGTCAAGAACTTCCTCCTAACATCCAGCCTAGACCTCCCCCAGCACAACCTGAGACTGTGTCCCCTTGTTCTCTTGCTGGTTGTCTGGCAGAAGAGACCAACCCCCACCTGGCTACAGCCTCCCTTCAGGTAGTTGTAGACATCAATGAGGTCACTCCTGAGCCTCCTCTTCTCCAGGTTAAACACTTTCAGCTCCCTCAGCCTGGTGCTTCCAGCAGCAAACCAAGCCACGAAGGAAGCCTCTTTGGTCCTTTCAGGTCATGCTCAACCCTGTGAGTTCATCTATTTGGGCTGAAAGGTTGCAGGATAAAGCTGCATCACAAGCATAAGAGTCAGCCTAGAGCAGGGCTAACCTGACTTTTGACTTGCTCCATTGCTTCTATGAGCTGACTTCTTGTCTAGCACAAGGTCTGACTCAGAGCAAGTCAGCTGCACAAAGAGCTTTTGACTTCACTTCTCAAGCACCCCAAATTTGCATCTAGCCTGTAGCTAGTTTAGCATGAGCTCATCTTCGTGCTAGGTGTTTTTCTGGTGCTAACAGCTGCTCTGGGCTTGAGTAACATGCATAGCACTACTCTAAACCCAGACAACCCTCCCAAGAAGTAAGACATAAATACCTCTGGTCCTCCTCCTCTGTTGGCTTCTCCAACCACATCAAACAACTGGACCTAAGAACATTAAGACTGAATTGCATAAGGTGCAACCTTCCCTCCTCTTCCATGCTGCACTGATTGTTTTTCTGGCGTGCTCCTGAGGGCACAACACACATTCTGACACACAGGAAAGGTCCTCCTAGAGGGTTGCAAAACTCCCTTGAAATTCCTGCTGGATTGGCATGCCACAGTCACGAGAATGAATATGGAAGGGCTGTTTGCAGCAGAGGAATGTGAACACTGTGTTCAGTTTTGGGGCTCTCACTGCAAGAAGGGCACTGCGCTGCTGGAGCATGTCCAAAGAAAAGGAACTAAGCTAATGAAGGGCCTTGAACATAAGTCTTAAGAGGAATGGGGTTGTTTAATCTTCAGAAGCCATCCCTGGAAGGAGACTTCATCACCTTCTACAACTACCTCAAAGGAGTTTGGAGCAAGGTGGGGATCCATCTCTTTTGATATGCAACAAGCAACTGGACAATAAGAAACAGCCTCAAGTTGTGCTAAAGGAGGTTTGAGTTGGGATCCATCTCTTTTGATATGCAACAAGCAACTGGACAATAAGAAACAGCCTCAAGTTGCACCAAGGGAGGTTTGAGTTGGGATCCATCTCTTTTGATATGCAACAAGCAACTGGACAATAAGAAACAGCCTCAAGTTGTGCCAAGGGAGGTTTGAGCTGGATATTAGGAAAAGTTTCTTCAGGCTGCCCAGGGAGGTGGTGGAGTCACCATCCCTGGAGGTATTTAAAAGACATATGGATGTGGTACTGAGGGATTTGCCACTGGAATGGGCTGCCCAGGGAGATGGTGGAGTCACCGTCCCTGGAGGTGTTCAAGAAAAGCCTGGATGAGGCACTTAGTGCCATGGTTTAGTTGACTGGACAGGGCTGGGTGCTAGGTTGGACTGGATGAGCTTGGAGGTCTCTTCCAACCTTGTTGATTCTATGATTCTATGTGGTTGAGTGGAATTAGCTTAGTAGCAATGAGCTCTAAGCAAGTAGTAGGACTTGATGGTCTCAAATGTCTCTTCCAAGCTCAACAGTTGTACAGTTCTGTGGTTCTATGAGAAGGCTTTGGAAAAGGATAGCTTTTGTATTTTTATGTTATGTTTTGGCTAAGCAAGTGGTATAAAATAGACATCATGTGTGTAGAGAGGGCAACATGATGGCAAAATGTCAGGGGCTGGAAGGGACCTTGAAAGATCACCCAGTCCAACCCTTCTGCCAGAGCAGGATCACCTGCACCAGATCACTCAGGAATGCATCCAGGTGGGTCTTGAATCTATCCAGAGAGGGAGACTCTACAACCCCCTGCCCTGGGCAGCCTGTTCCAGTGTTCTGGGGTCTCATTTCATGCAATCATAGAGGTGTAAACCAGAGCTTGTCACACTGGGATCCCTTGTAGAGAGAAATCAGCACTTCTGCATCTGCCTGGTGTGAACTGTGCCCTGGAAATGTACATTCATCTGATACTGACTGAAGGGAGTGCTGAGAAGTAGCTTTTCAACAGGGTGAATCCTGCTTAGCCATTGACAAAGCAAATGGAGGAGTCTTAGTCATTTTGAGAGAATGACCCAGGAAGGGGGTGTTGCAATTGTTTGTCTGTGTTAGGCTGACTTCAGGGGACAATTTCTTGTGAGTACAGCTTAATTAGGAAATGTTCCTGGCCAGGGTTTGAGTCGTGGCTACCTTCTTTACCCACACATTGCGGGGCTCTGTGTCTGAATGCTCTCTCTCTCTCTCTATCTCTTTTCCCACTGGTCCTCAGCTTATATTCCAGATGTAAATTTAAAGCAGCAGGTGGTAGAGAACAGATTTTGTCCATTTTAAATTTAGTCATAGTCTTTAACATCTACACCCTTGAAATGTACTTGGGAAACATTAACATCTTATGTCTCAGGCACTCAAAATGCAAAAGGGTTTCATGCTGACCTCTCACCATATGTTCTCAGCTGAAGTGTCTGGCTTGTGCTCCCTGTGCACTCTAAGAAGAACCATCACCCTGCAGCTGGGAGGATCAGGCTGATTGCTGATGCTCTCTTAAACATAGATCCTGATTTAAACCCGGTAAGTTTTGCCCTCACCCTCACTATACAAGAAGGATATTAAGATAAAATCATAGAATCAACCAGGTTGGAAGAGACCTCCAAGATCAGCCAGTCCCACCTAGCACCCAGCCCTAGCCAGTCATCTAGACCATGGCACTAAGTGCCTCATCCAGGCTTTGCTTCAACCCCTCCAGGGACGGTGACTCCACCACCTCCCTGGGCAGCCCATTCCAATGCCAGTCACTCTCTCTGGCAAGAACTTCCTCCTAACATCCATGCTGGAGCATATCCAAAGAAGAACAAAGCTGGCAAAGGGCCTCAAACACGAGTCCTGTGAGGAACAGCTGAAGAAGTTGGAGTTGTTTAGTCTTCAGAAGAGGAAGCTGAGGGCAGACTTCACTGGCCTATACAGCTACCTCAAAAGAGGTTGAAGGGAGGTGAGGGTTGGTCTCTTTTCACATGCAGCAAGTGACAGAACAAGCAGAAATGACCTGAAGTTTTGCCAGGGAAGGTTCAGGTTAGATATTAGGAACATTTTCTTCACAGAAAGGGTTATCAGGCATTGGAACAGGTTGCCCAGGGAGGTGATGGAGTCACCATCCCTAGAGGTATTTGAAAGACACATGGATGAGGTGCAGAGGGATGTGGGTTTGTGGTAGTGGCTAGCAGGATGGTGAGATTGCAAGCTCAAGGTGAGCAGTTGAATGTGGTGATCCCAAAAGTCTCTTCTAACCTCAGCATTTCTATGATTCTATGGTTCTAAATTTATGGAATGAACTCCTAGGATCAGCCTATGTGGCACTGAATACCTGGTGGGTTTATCATCTTCCCCAGAGTATTACATCTGACTCCTTTAACCATAAGTGTGTTCAGCAATCCATGAATGAAGGATCTGCCTACTTAGAAGTCTGCATATTTCAGTACTAAAATGACAAAACACATAGTTAAGACATAGTTGTACTTAACTTGAGGTCTCTCCTGGCAGCTCTAGCATTTCTGAGGGACTTCTCTTAAATCCCAGGTTCTTTCTCAACAGAAAATTATCTGTCAACAGGATCTGCCACTCTCCTGAGGTGCAGCATTATCACATCTCTCCTGGCTAGAGGCAGTGAGCACTGAACAGCTTGAGATGACATCTTTAGAATCACAGAATGATAGGGGGTTGCAAGGGACCTCTGAAGATTATCTAGTCCAACCTTCCTGCCAGAGCAGGTTCACTTGCAGCAGGTTGCACATGACAGCATGCAGATGGGTTTTGAATGACTCCAGAAATAGAGTCCACCACCTCCCTGGCCAGCCTGTCCCAGTGAATAGAATAGAATCAACTAGGTTGGAAAAGACCTCCAAGATCATCCAGTCCAACCTAGAAGGTGCTCTACCACCCTCAAAGAAAGAAGTTCCTCCTTGTGTTTAGATGGAACTTCCTATGTTCAAGTTTGTTGCCTCTTATCCTGTTGCTGAACTCTGCTGAATAAAGACTACTGACAACCACCCTTTAAGTGTGTCTAAGCATTGATAAGATTCCCCTCATTCTTCTCTTTAAGCTAAAATGCCCCAGGTCCCTCAGCCTTTCTTCATAAGAGAGCTGTTCTAGTCCCCTGGTCATCGTTGTAGCCCTTTTTTGTACCCTCTCAAGCAATTCCTTGTCTTTGTTGTACTGGAGAGCCCAGGACTACACACAGTACTCGAGATGAGGCCCCACCAGGGCAGAGTAGAAGGGGAGGAGACCCTCTCTCGACCTGCTTGCTTGGAGGTGAAGCCTGTTAATCAGGGTTGCCCACTGTGAACAGCTGTCTCTTCCTGCCATGTCACATCCACCTGCTTCAGGGGATGCCAAGTCTGGCAGAGATGACCCAAGGCACAGCCCCTGAGTAAAGGGACTGCTCTTCCCAATTAGCAATGAGGCTTTTCCTCTGGAGTTTGGTCTGACATACTTCCACCCACAGTCAACAGCCTCATTTCCATGTGCAGCGAGCCAGCAGAGCAACTGGAAATCTTGGTGTTGACGTAACTGCTAATTACCCTCAGCATAATTAATGTGCTGTAACACAGCCTGTGTTTATTGCAGAGAGGGCCAGCCTGGGGCTGGAGCTCACAGTCTGTGGGGTGATTTTACACAGCTAGCAGAGGAACTGGTTTGGTCCAGAGACCCTTGGATATCGCCGGTCTCTCCTCGCGGTGGGAAATGAGCTGATGGGATCTCGTCTGGTCAGTGTCTTTCCTCCACAGAAGTGATAAGCAGGAATCCAGAAGCGTGCCCCCTTCTTGTCTCTCTGAGGTATGTGGTGTGGGGTTTGTGCCTGTGGGGTGTAGAAAGGCTTTAATGTACAATTCTTAGGACCAGGGGCAGAGTGGTGGGGGGTGAAGGTGGTAGGTGCACCTGCATCTGCCGTAGAGTCATGGAAATGATGGTTGAGAGCATCAACTGGAGGACTCTAATTCAATCTCCTACTGACAGAAGCCTTGTCAGCTCCAGACTGGCTTAGCCTTGGTTGCAGCCAGCTAAGCCTTGAGTCACCTCCACAATTCATCATTTGGCATTTCCCAACAACCTGTGACAGCACTGTAACTGCTTGCCTGGAGGTGTTTATCCTGTTGTCCAGCCTGTGCTTCCCAAGCCACAGTATGTGCCTGCTGCCCTTCATTATAGTGAAGTCAAGCTCTTTGTGGCACCCACTATCTTTGCTCTTCCAAGTACCTGTAGGCAGCTATTGAGCTGCCCTTCAGCCTCCTCCTTGCCCCACTCAACAAGCCTGAATCCCTCAGCCTCAGTTTCTTGAAGGTGTGTGCTCTGTGCCTCAGACCACCCTGGCAGCATATCTCAGAGCAGCTTTCAAACCATCCAAGTCTCAACAGGATCAGAGAGTCCATGTACATGATGATATCCTGGCTCTAATACACAAACATCTTCCAGGAAGAGATATCAAAGGAGGCTTTAATAAACAGGTTGTGTTAATAAGTAAAGAGATTTCATCCTCTTAAAAATCTGTCTGTGTGAAACCACAGCATGGATTAGTGTCTCTACAGACCAGCCTGTGCATGAAGGCAAAGCAGAGTGGGGAGTGTTGCTATGGCTTATGAAGATGTCTGCCTTTATCACTGCCTGGTGGAAGGACAGAAATTGCACAGGTTCTGGCTCCAGAGTTGCTTTATTGTCTTGGGACTTCCATATGACCTGAGTGGTGTTCCTTTCCAGTCCAACCCACTACCATTTGATTTCCTTGGTGGCCATGAGTCCTGGCAGACAACAGGCTGACTGTGAGCCAGCAGTGTGCCCTCATGGCCAAGAAGGCCAGTGCCATCCTGGGATGCTTTAAGATGAGTGTGGCCAATAGGCAGAGGGAGATTCCTTTTTCCCCTGTGTGATGTGATGGTGAGACCTCACCTGGAGTACTGTGTCCAGTTCTGGGCACCCCAACTCAAGAAGGGCAAAGAACTACTGGAAGGAGTCGAGTGCAGGGCCACTAAGGTGATGGGGTTACTGGAAGGTCTACTACATGAGGAAAGGCTGAGCTGGGTCTGTTTAGCTTGGAGAAGAGGAGGCTGAGAAGGGATCTTAGAATCATAGAATCAGTCAGGGTTGAAAGGGACCACAAGGATCATCTAATTCCAATCCCCCTGCCATGGCCACAGACACCCTGCCCTAGATCAGGCTGGCCAGAGCCTCATCCAGCCTGGCCTTAAACACCTCCAGGGATGGGGCCTCAACCACCTCCCTGGGCAACCCATTCCAGCCTCTCACCACTCTCATGCTCAACAACTTCCTCTTCATGTCAAATCTGCACCTACCCATCTTCAGCTTCACTCCATTTCCCCTAGTCCTGTCACTCCCTGATGTCCTAAAATATGCCCAGATTCTTGTAGCCCCCCTTCAGATACTGGAAGGCCACAAGAAGGTCACCTCAGAGCCTCCTCTTCCCCAGTCTGAATAGCCCCAACTCTTTCAGTCTGTCTTCACAGCAGAGCTGCTGCAGCCCTCTGAGCATCTTCATGGCCCTTCTCTGAACACACTCCATATCCCTCTTGTCATAGGGGCTCCAAAACTGGATGCAGTACTCCATGTGGGATCTCAGCAGAGCACAGTAGAAGGGGAGAATCACCTCCCTCACCCTGCTGGCCACACTTCTCCTGATGTAGCCCAGGATCTGGTTGGCCCTCTGGGCTGTAAGTGCACACTGCACTTGGATCTTATTAATCCTTTCAAATGTTTAATGGCTGGGTGTCAGGAAAACATGGCCAGATTCTTCTCAGTGGTCCCCAATGACAGGACAAGAAGTAATGGGCAAGAAGTTAAACATAGGAAGTTCCATCTAAACATGAGAAAGAGCTCCTTTATTTTGAGGGTGGCAGAGTGCTGGAACACACTGCCCAGAGAGGTCAATTCTCTGTCTCTGGAGACTTGCAAGGCCATTCCAGATGTGTTCCTATGTGATCTGCTTTAAGTGATCCTTCTCTGGTAGGGGTGTTGGACTCTATGATCTTGGGACATGCCTTCCAACCCCTACCATTCTGTGAGACTGGCAGCCAACGGGAGCGGTGTGTCAGCTCGCTGCTGCTGCTGCTGCTTTTCTCCAGGCAAAGTTTGTGTCATGCTGGAGGTGAGTGACCCAGTGCCCAGAAAGGCCAGCAAAGCCTGGAGGTTGGGAAATGGGATATGCTCCAAGCTTGCAGGAAAAGACCATTTGATCACTAAAATCACCTTGACTGTGTGTCCAAAGAAGAGCAATGTGTGACGGTTTGGGTGTTACCTGCCCCCGCCTTATGAAATCACCCAGACTAGACTCAGCTGGCTGGAAATTAAGGAATGAAGCTTTGTATTTACAGAGATACAAGCAGGTATTTACAATACATCTACAGCTAGAGACAGAAATAGACAAGGTAAAAAGTAATACAGAAACACAACAGCCCTCCCAGAAACCAGACTCCCCAGGAGGGGCTCCCAACCACCCTTCCACCTCCTTTTGTGCTAGTTTGAAGCTAGCTAGAATGTTTTGGTGAGAAGGATTAGATCACAGGCTGTGAAAGAGAAACAATGGTGATGTCTGCTTCACTCATAGGCTTGCTGAGAGGTATAAGAATGAGAATCCAAACATAAATAAGGCATTTCTTCTGCTTGGGAGCTCTGAGCTGCATTTCTCTCTAGCCTCTCTGCTGTCTCTTTGATTAATCCACTTTGCTTCCTAACCCCCTGGCCAAACCTCCATTCTTTCTTGGGACTGGGGTAAGGTTGAGAGGGGTGAGATAAGGTGGAAGGGCAGTTGGGAGCCCCCCCAGCTGAGGGTGTTTCTGTATTACCTTTTACCTTGTATATTTCTGTCTATAACTGTATATACTGTAAATATCTGCTTGTATATTGAGCTGAGCTGTAAATATAAGCTTCAGTCAAACTTCCAGAGCTGGCTGAGTCTAGTCTGGGTGACTTCCAAAGTGTGGGGGGGTAGGGAACACCCAAACCATCACACCTTTTCACCTCTCTACCTTACCCCAGACTTTGCCTTACATGCAAGGTGATTTTGTAGTATTGGCCAGAGGGGTTAGGAAGCAGAAGGATTTGTTACACAGACAGTAAGTAAGGGAGGAAAGTACAGGCACCAGCTGCAACAGAGAGCCACTGCAACTCTGTTATCTATGTTTGTGCTCTTGTTTTTATCCATCTCAGCAAGCCTATGAGTGAAGCAGGCATCACCATCGTTTCTTTTCACAGCCTATCATCTAACTGTTGTCTCTAGAATATTTCAGCAAGCCTCAAACTAGTGCAAGCAGTGAAGCTGGTGATGGTTTGGGTGTCCCCTGCCCCCCCACACTTTAGAAATCACCCAGACTAGACTCAGTCAGCTCTGGAAATTTGAATGAAGCTTATATTTACAGCTGGCACAATGTACAAGCAGATATTTACAGTATATACAGTTATAGACAGAAATATACAAGGTAAAAAGGGTAATACAGAAACACAACTCCCCTCCCAGAAACCTGAGTCCCCAGGAGGGGCTCTCAACCACCCCTCACCTTCCCCCTACCCCTCTCAACCTTACCCCAGTCCTAAGGAAGAATGAAGGTTTGGCCAAAAGGGTTAAAAGCAAGGTGAAGCAGCCAAGCAAAGGAGGGTGAGGTTAGAGAGCAAGATGGAGTCCAGCCAGCAGCCTCAGCTTCTCCCCAGCAGGCAAAGCTCCCCAGCGAAGAGAAGAAGCAAGTGACCTAATCTTTGTTTTGCCTTTCTTCTTTACACATCCCAGCAAGACTGTGAGGGAAGTAGACCTCACCATTGTTTTCATTTTACAGCCTATCATCTAGTTCTTCTCACCAAAACATGCTAGCTAGGCTCAAACTAGCACAGATGTAGAGCACAAGACCTGTGAGGAGCAGCTGAGGGAAATGGAGTTGTTTAGCTTGGAGGCTGAGAGGAGACCTTGCTCTCTACAACCACCTGAAAGAAGGTTGTAGTGAGGTGGGGTCAGTCTCTTCTTCCTAGTAATAAATGACAGAACAAAAGGAAATGCCCTCAAGTTGTGTCAGGGGAGGCTTAGGTTGGCTAATAGGAACAATTTCTTCCCTAAAGGATTGAGAAGCTCCACAACAGGCTGCCCAGAAAACCCTGAAGGGGTTTAAATGACCTGTAGATGTGGTGCTAAGGGACATGGTTTACTGGTGGACTTGGCACTGCTGGGTTAGTACTTGGACTTGATGATCTTAAAGGTCTTTTCCAACCAAAATGGTTAAATGATTCTGTGATTTTATGACTGACTGTTCTGGAGGCTGAGGCTAACTATGTTGAGTACAGCAGCAAAGCCATTGTGCTGCTAAGTTGAATGAGGAAGCTCTTTGTGGAAGAGGCAAATTGGGATGTAAGAAAGGGCTCTGAGGTGACCTTCTTGTGGCTTTCCAGTATCTGAAGGGGGCCTACAAAAAAGCTGGGCAGGGACTTTTTAGGACATCAGGGAGTGACAGGACTAGGGGGAATGGAGCAAAGCTGTAGGTGGGGAGGTTCAGAGTGGACATCAGGAGGAAGTTGTTGAGCATGAGAGTGGTGAGAGGCTGGAATGGGTTGCCCAGGGAGGTGATTGAGGCCCCATCCCTGAAGGTGTTTAAGGCCAGGCTGGATGTGGCTGTGGTCAGCCTGATCTAGGGTAGGGTGTCCCTGGGTATGGCAGGGAGGTTGGAACTAGATGCTCCTTGTGGTCCCTTCCAACCCTGACTGATTCTATGATTCTCACAAGCCCTGGAAAATGCAAAAGGACATCTTTGGTGCTAATCTGAGATGATCCAGACCACGTTAGGAGGCATTGCTAGTAAGATCTAGTCAAAAGTGACCTATGCTTCCTGGCCTGAGTGTGCATGGTCTCTCCTTATGCTCTCACAAGTGCATGCCTCCTCTTCCCTGACCAGCCAGCCCTGACCTCACTGGCAGGATTTCCCCATCCATTCAACACTTGACTTTTTGAGTGCAGCAAGATGCCAGCCCTCAGCAGCCTGAGTCATGGGGTTATGTTTCTTCAACTTTAAGCAAACAAGACTTTTTTTTCCATGGGGAAACCCATCTGCATGACCTAACATAGTCCACAAAAGGTGTTAAGATGCAGAAGTTCTCTGCTAATTTTCACAGCAGAGTGCAAGGTTCAAGTTTCTTCCTGGGTATGTGGGAAAGAGCTGCTTCAAAATCTGCCATTGTGACCCCAATGATGATGTGACTTGGCCTGCAATGCTTTCCCAGATATACATCAAAATGAGAGCCACCCAGAGTCAGTAGATTTCCTGCACAAAGCTTCCAAGCTTCCTCCCCTCTACTCTGCTCTGGTGAGACCCCACCTGGAGTACTGCATCCAGTTCTGGAGCCACTATTACAAGAGAGATGTGGAGAAGCTGGAGCATGTCCAGAGAAGGCCAACGAGGATGCTCAGAGGGCTGCAGCAGCTCTGCTGTGAGGACAGACTGAAAGAGTTGGGGCTGTTCAGTCTGGAGAAGAGGAGGCTCCCAGGTGACCTTCTTGTGGCCTTCCAGTATCTGAAGGGGGCCTACAAAAAAGCTGGGGAGGGACTTTTTAGGCTCTCAGGGAGTGACAGGACTGGGGGGGAACGGAGTAAAGCTGGAGGTAGGGAGATTCAGAGTGGACATGGGGAGGAAGTTGTTGAACATGAGAGTGGTGAGAGCCTGGAATGGGTTGCCCAGGAAGGTGGTTGAGGCCCCATCCCTGGAGGTGTTTAAGGCCAGGCTGGATGAGGCTGTGTCCAGCCTGATCTAGGGTAGGGTGTCTGTGGCCATGGCAGGGGGGTTGGAACTAGATGATCCTTGTGGTCCCTTCCAACCCTGACTGATTCTATGATTCTAAGTATCTGGAAGTCTGTGACTGTGCTATCAGCTTTGACTGCCTTTATACTCATCAGAGAAATAAACACTTTAATTGGAACTGGCTTATGGTTTTACACTTGACATTGGCTTCATCTGAGGTAACACAAAATCACTTCTGGGGACACCCCCACTGAACAACCACTGTTTGCTATCTGTTTACCTTGAGTTACTCTTCTATGCAACATGCTAGAGAGATGTTGAGATACTGGAACATGTCAACACGTTGCAGTTAACATGTCAACATTTCAACTTGTCAACACCAGCAACGAAGCTGGAGAGGGGCCTGGAACACA